>VWZK01006918.1:53870-108381 GCA_013396935.1 Baryphthengus martii
AGCACTAGAACAGGCTGCCCAGGGAGGTTGTGGAGTCTCCTTCTCTGGAGACATTCCAAACCCGCCTGGATGCGTTCCTGTGTGACCTGCTCTAGGTTCCTGCTCTGGCAGGGGAGTTGGACTGGATGATCTTTCGAGACCCCTTCCAGCCCCTGGCATTCTGTGATTCTGTGAAGTGGATGCATCAATCAATGTTTATACTTAGTATTTTAAACTAAACCAGTTTGATTGTGTTTACTACTTAAAATTATTCTTGAATATGCAGTGTATAATGATTTCAAACCATTTCTGTGTTATTAAATAGTAAGTTAACTAACATTTTTGTAAATTTATTCGTTTTTAACAGCTGATGATGTCTCTCACTGTGAAATTGGCCTGAAATGTTTCTTGCATACCTTATAGAATTCTTATTTCGAAGAATTTACTAAACTGGAGAGAATCCCTGTGGAATGAGCAAATGAGGAAACAAGAACTCAGAGCAATTTTTATGCTTGATGTGTTGAGTTTTGTTAATCCACCAAGTTTTGAGCCTTAATCAGATACCTATTACAGAAAGTCATGATTGATGCTCATTATGATCTTGGACACTTAGGCAAAAAGATTCTCTACTGTGTGGTTTTGAGATGGAAAAAGATTTCCTTGAAGCACACTGCTAAGGGTTTACCAGTGTGTAATTTTCTGTAAGTTTAGGAATAGGGAAGAGAAGGGAAGAGGAAATGTCTTTTTAATCACTGCATTACTCACTATCTCTTCTATTTTCTTCGTTTATGTTTAAGCTCCTAACCTAACCATGTCGCCACGTGATAATTACATGAAGAAATGGAAAAAGCTTAATTTATTCTAGAATAACAATTGCTATTATGTTCTAGCTGTAGTGATATTTTATTCCGGCCTTTGCACTAGAGAGATGAACTTTTTGCTTTGTAACTGCAAAATTCCATTCTTAAATGTTGTCCCGTTTCTTCCTTAGGTTTGAGTTTGCAAATGTGTGGGGTTTTTTTTGTTCTGTGCAGAGTAATTACTGTGTTTCGTTGTTGTTTAACTATTACATTAATACCATTTTTTTTATCTTCTAATAACAGTAATAACTGACTTCCTCCTTTCCTCTTCCCCATTATTTGCTGTACAGAAAAAAGCAATTTTCTGTCAGGTGAAATGTTTCTGTGACTGGCTTCGGAAGGGAAGGAAGTCAAAGCTTGAGTTAGAGCATCATTCAAAAAAAGCAGGGAGAATGAAGACCGTGTGTTGCTCTGCTCTTATGCGTTGGCTGGCTGGGAGGTTAGGTGAATCTCTTGAGTGTTAGAGACCTTAATTTAAATCCTTTCTTCTCCTGAACCTGCAGTGCTAAAATACTAAATTGAAAATAGTAATTAAACCAAAGAATATGAAAACAAAGCTGAGTAGTGAAGGAGCTGCTTCTACACTCGCTTTTTACTTGCTATTTGAGAGACCATTTAAGCAGACCATATGAAAGGGAACATCATTTAGCATCTTACCACATTTCTTTTTTAGGCTTTGTTTATAGCAGTAGCAGTCAAGTGCAGTACAGATTTTTCTCTTGTGCAAACCGATCTTCTAATTCTTACTACCTTTCAAAAAGTGTTTGCTCTAGTAAAACTTTGCTGCTGTAGCTACAAGCATTTTAATAAAAAAACACCGCCAGTTAGGAAAAGTATGCTCCTGGTTGCATGTTCAGACTGCACTTCTGGATACCTGACTTGGTTTGGTAGTAGTTTGGCTGCTAACCTTCATAATTTTTACAGACCTATACTTGTCTCTAGGTCAGTGGTTGAATGACACTTCTGTAGCTCGCCTGCAGCTGATGAACTGCAACTTGGAAATAATCCTTGGGAGCTTTTCTAATTAATTTTAAACAAGTCTTAGTTTTAGTGTGTGTTCTTTCACATTGCAGGAGTGCACATGCCTTCGTTGCTTATTTTGAGCAATTTGTTGTAAGAGTGCTTGCTGTAAGTCTACTTTTAAAGGTCTGTAACGGCGGCTGATTTTAGCATAAAGTAGAATAAAATGAAACCTGTGACTTCTGTTGGGTTGAAAATAGCTTCTCTCTATGCAGAAAAATTTGCCTTGAATTAAAATTATGCCATAATGGTAATAGGGATGGGTGCATTTTAAGCATTGATGACCACAGCTGTGAAAGGAATGATTTTTCTGCTTCTCATTTTCAGTTAAAACCTATCTTTCTTTGTTTCAGTAGCGAGTACTCATCTTTCATCTTTGTCTTCTGAGCAGATTGTGACTTCTTTTTTTTTTTGTTTGCTTTTGCCAATTTTGATAAGTTAGGAGGTAGGGATGTGCATGGGGTGTCTTCAAGAGGTCTGCTTTTGTTTTCTTTTAGTTAGAACACTAGAACCAGTTCTGTAAGGACAGTACCCACTACAGCAGCTATTCCTGGGGACTTTGTGTTGATGATAACATTTTGTTTGAATTTTTTAAAACAGAATTTTAAGACATTTGCTTAGCGTCTTGCTCTGTGAGTCTGCAAACACTGGGATTGTTAAGCTTCTGTTATTGCAAAAAATAATACAAAGTGTCTCGAGGCTGAAGTAGTCCAGGTCTTTGACACTGATATGGAAGACATGCTTTAACGACAAAATACCAATTAATAATGTTTCCAGGTTTCATTTTGTAGTTCTATGGTTCAGTGCTCTTTTTGTGTGGTAATAAAGTGAGATTTTACAACTTGAATTGAGAAATATTAATAGTCTCCTTCATGAGTACAGTTGATAAGATAAATAAAGATTAAAAATGATCAAGCTTATACTCTGTCTACTAAAGATACAGCCTTTTGTTACTTACATGTATGAATATTATATGTTACATACTCTGGTGATAATAAGCCAACTTTTAAGTATCCTTATGGGAAAAAATGCACAAAACGTTCATTTGAGAAAGCATTTTTGGGAATTAATTCTTATAAAGGTGCCAGGTTTTGCTTTGTTTTGAGATACTGAAAATAACATTTAAAAACAAATTCACTTGGACAACTTCTGGAGAGGCCATCCTGGTCCCAGCCATTGTTCAGAGCAGGACTGACTCAAGAGGTAGATCAGCTTGCTGAAGGCCACGGCTAGTTGACTTTGAATATCTCCAAGGTGGCTTGCTCCAGTGCTTAGCCACGCTTTAGGGAAATTTTTCTCTCCGTTACATCCATTTGAAATTTTCCATGTTTCAGCCTGTGCCTCTTGCACTTTATCGTTTCGCTCCACACCGTGCAGAGTTGGCTTTGTCTTCTTAAACCACCTTCAGATAGTGGGAGTGGGAGGGAAGGAATGAATTTCTCCTTTGGCCTGCTCTTCAGGCTGAACAAACTTGACAGACAAACCGGCGTTCTCAGCGTTTCTTCCTGTGACAGGGATTTCAGCCCCCAAAACATCTTAGGGGCTTGTCTTCAGTTTAAGTCTTCTCTCATAATGGGGATTCCTGAAACTGGACATGGTATTTTAGATGTGGCTTTGCGCTGGGAGGAGAGGAAAAATCACATTTCTTGATTTGCTGGCTACAGTCTTGCTAATGCAGCCCGGTATGTTCTTAGTCTTTACAGAATCATAGAATGGTAGGGGTTGAAAGGGACCTCTGGAGATCATTTAGTCCAACCCCCCTGCTAAAGCAGGAACACTTAGGGCAGGCCATACAGGAACGTGTCCAGGTGGATTTTGAAAGTCTCTAGAGAAGAAGACTTCACAGCTTCTCCCTGCAGCCTGTTCCACGCTCCGTCACCCTCACAGTAAAGAAATTTCTCCTCACGTTGAGATGAAACTTCCTGTGTTCCAGTTTGTTCCTGTTGCCCCTTGTCCTATCACTGGCCACCTCTGAAAAGAGACTGGCTCCTTCTGCTTGACACTCACCCCTCAGATATTTATAGATATCTAAGATCCCTTCTCAGTCTTCTCCTCTCCAGACTAAACAGCTGCAGTTGTCTCAGCCTTTCCTCATAGGAGAGATGTTCCAGTCCCTTAATCATCTTCGTAGCCCTTTGTTGGATTCTCCCTAGTATTTCCCTGCCCCTGTTGAACTGGGGAGACCAGAACTGAACGCAGCACTCCAGATGTGGCCTTACCAGGGCAAAATAGGGGGGGAGGAGAACCTCCCTCAAACTTTTGGCCGCGCTTTTCTTGATGCATCCCAGGATACCTTTGGCCCTCTTGGCCACAAGGGCACATTGCTGGCTCATGGTTAACTTATTGTCCGCCAGCACTCCCGGGTCCTTCTCTGCTGGTTATTCCTCCCCAGGTGTAGGGCTCTACACTTGCGCTTGTTGAACTTCATGAGGTTCACCTTCGCCCTGGTCTCCAGTCTGTCCAGATCTCTGAATAGCAGCACAGCCTTCTGGTGTGTCAGCCGCTCCTCCCAGTTTTGTACCATCAGCAAAGTTGCAGAGGGTACGCTCCATCCTTTCATCCAGGTCATTGATGAAGATGTTGAACAAGACTGGACCCAGTGCTGACCCCTGGGGAACACCACTAATGACAGGCCTCCAACTGGACTCTGCATCGCTGATCATAGCCCTCTGAGCTCTATTGTTCAGCCAGTTCTCAATCTACTTCATGGTCCCTTCTTCTAACTCACACTTCCTGAGCTTAGCCACAAGGTTGTTACACGAGACAGTGTCAAAAGCCTTGCTGAAGTCAAGGTAGACAACATCCACTGCTCTTCCTACGTCTACCCAGCTAGTCACACCATCATAGAAAGCTGGAAGGGACCTCGAAAGACCGTCTAGTCCAATCCGTCTGCCAGAGCAGGATCACCTAGATAGGTCACACAGGAACATGTCCAGGTGGGTTTTGAAAGTCTCCAGAGAAGGAGGCTCCACATCCTCTCTGGGCAGCTGGTTCCAATGCTCTGTCATCTTCACTGTAAAAAGGTTTTTTCATGTGTTAACATGGAACATCCTATGCTTCTTTCAGACTTTCTCTCTTACCTCCAGGTTAGGGATTCCTGAGGGCTCTCCTTAGCAGTAGAGACCGAAGAAAGGCAGCATTCAGTAACTCCACCTTCTCTGTGTCCTCCATCAACAGGGCACCCACCTCGTTCAGCTGTTGACACGTATTTTTTCAAGTCTTCTGTTTGCTACTGATGTTCTTGAAGAAGCCCTTCTTGTTCTCTTTGGCTTCCTTTGCCAGATTTAATTCCAAGAGGGCCTGGGCCTTCCTTGTTGCACCCCTACATACCCTGACAATATCCCTTTAAATGTCCCAAGTGATCAATCCCTTTTTCGACTTTCCGTAAACTTCGTTCTTCCATATGAGCTTTTCCAGCAGCTCTTTACTCATCTGTGCAGGGTCTCCTGCCTCCTCTTACTTGATTTTTTTGCTCAAAGGAATGCACTGATCTTGAGCTTGCAGGAAGTGGTGCTTGAATATTAACATCTCTCTTGGGCCTCTATGGGCACACTGGTTTGTATTCAGATATCTCTTTGCCATAAACCCCCAGAGCTGTGTTCTGCCCAGCCTCTTCCCAGCCTCTGTGGTTGCAAGGGGTGTGGCTCAGAGCTTCTCTTTCATGTTCCTTTTAGCCAAGGAACTTCTATGGTGGTGCTTCTTACATAGTTCAGTTTTCACTAGTGTGTCATCCTCTGCACCCTCCCTGCTCAAAAGGAAAAATGAAAATGAGTTCTGTTAGATTTTTTTTTCTTGATGAAAAGCTGTGCATCCCTTTTAAATTGTAAAGTGGTTATATTAATATAATTTTGACATAGTTATGCTATGCTGCTGCGTAGTGAAGAAACTGTAATGTACTACTTGATTATAGAAAATGTGATATATAGAAAGTAAGTACTTAGTAAGAACCATTACTAAAATGCCTTTTTTGGTCTGGCAGCTACTTAAACTTCTGATTTCTCAAATTTATGAACTTGAGACTAACACCAAAGATGAAAGTTCTCTTTGGTTTATGTGGAAGTGGTATTTTGAGTTAACTTTGCTACAGATCCAAGAAACTGAAATCGTTCTGTTCTCCATGCACGTTTTTTCATGGCTAAGTCTCTAGAGTGGATGATCTTGTGCTGTCCTTTACTGTGTCAATCAAAGTTTCTGTCCCAGTACTGTGTCTCTAATCAAGTCCAATAACTGATCTCTGTAGAGAAACCTGAGAGTGTGACAAATACACAGAGAAGACATCTCAGAATGGTTCATCAGCTTTTAATTATTGTTTTGTTTGGGTTTTTAAAATTTTTTTACTGTTTTTTTTTTTCCCTGCAATTTCCTCTGCTGGATGTTTACTTTCTGTTGAATAGACGTCTGATTAATTTCTTCTGCATGGATCTGCACAGTTGTTTTTTGAACCTATGTAAAATTTCAGCAGCCGCAGAATAGTGAATAACAACTTTATATGCTGTGTGAAGCAGTCTTCAGCACAGTTTGCTGAATTTCCCACTTGCTAGTTCAGAGACAGTGAATAACCAATCCCTTTTATCTCTTTAATGTCACTCTCAACCACGTAGATATGTTAAATCCCTTCTTCAGTCTTTTTCATGGTGAAGCAGCCTATTCTGTGTAGTTAATCTTCAAAAGAAAGGTGTTCTGTGTGTTTGATCTGCTTTGTTACTGTCAAATAAAGAAGGGCAGACAGAAGACAGGATCCTGAAAGGAAGGAGTTCAGGAAGCGATCTGTTGAGGACAAGGAAAACGAGGAAAATAAAGGGAGATACTTTGTAGATCTGTATCATTCAACCTCTGTCATTGTAGGGGAAAGTACCAAATGACTGAGATGATGTGACATGATGCAGAGGTGGTATTATTCAAAAACAATACCCCCCAGAAAAAAGTTAACAGCTTATTAACCTAAGCATAATGCGCGGTAAATGACATGAAAGTTTAGCCCATCATGTACTTGTGAGTTTGGAGAAGTGTAAGAATGTGAACAGTCATTTGCAGTTACAAGAGGTGTAGGGCCTGGCTTGCGCAGTCTCCGTGACTGGAGGTGGGTATGTTTCTGTGATGTTAAACATGTAGAATAAAAGGGTTTAGCTTGATCAGGTTATCTCTCTGTGAAAGATGATTTACCTGTTTTACTACATGCAGATGAAGACTGTCATGAGTTACTACTCAGCTGAGAGGTGGTTATTTCTGGAGATGGCTTATCTCTGCTGGTTCTTGCTTGTCTACCTGCATCCATTGGAGTCCTGATTGAGATGCTGGAGCCGGTCCAGAGGAGAACAATGAGACTGGTGAAGGGACTGGAGGGAAAGTCTTATGAGGAGAGGCTGAGAGAGCTGGGGTTGTTTAGCCTGGGGAAGAGGAGACTCAGGGGGCACCTTATCACTCTCTACAACTACCTGAAGGGAAGTTGTAGTCAGGTGGGGGTCAGGCTCTTCTCCCACGCAACTAGTGATAGGACAAGAGGGCATGGCCTGAAGCTGTGCCAGGGAAGGTTTAGGTTGGATAGTAGGAAGCACTTCCTCACAGAAAGGGTGATTAAACACTGGAATGGATAGCCATATTAAGGCATAAACGCTCAAGTAACTTGCGTTAAAGAAAGTAAATGGACTGGTTTTGAGACATAGTATTGTATGATTACTTGACTCAATTGATGAAATGAAAAACAAGCTGAAAATAAGCTTTTATGAGCTATGGAAAAATAAAAGTGTGGCTGTCTTCAAGCTTGTGCCCTCCATTCATTATTGGAAACTTTCCCCTTTGACTCCTGTGACTCCCTGCTGCAGTGCCCTTGGTGCTCCTGAGCGTCAGCGTGCTCTCCTGCCTTCCTTTCATTCTTGTGGTCCGTACTACCCCAGGGCACATTAGGCTGCTTCTCACGTCCCTCTCCATTTGGCAAGCACCAGCGTGTGTTATGGCTGGTTTGGAGCTCGGCAAGTGCTTCAATTGACCAGTTGATTGCTGCTGCTTGAAATGGATGAGAGCCAAGTTCTGTTTCCCTTTTCCACAATGCAAGAGCTAATTTATATGTCTTGCTTCTCCCCGGCAGCTGATTTCTGTGAAAGTTAGGGGAACTCAGCATCTTAGAGACCTCTGTTTCTCTGTCAAATTTGGCTGAAATTGGGCTACGTGATTAGAATTCATCGGTGTGACAGACTGCATAATATAGAATTGTTTTCGAAGGGTAATTGAATTCAACTGCATTCTAAAAACTTCTGGATTTGTTCGCTGAAAGGAAAATAACGAAACTAGACTTCATACCAAGTGGTTTATCTATTTAATCTGTGAAGTGTTTGCTTTTTTCAAGTACAGAATACAAACGGAAGGAGGAGAAATTTGGCAAAAGTGTCTGTCTGTTCCGTCTGCTTGTTAGTTCGGCAGCTGGAGTGTTTCAGTACAGGTGAAATGGATGCCAGCGCAGGCCCTGGGGATTTGAACCATGGATCCTGTCTCCTGCGGGAGAGTGCTTTGTCTGTGAATCCATATTATACGCTGTGGTGAAAAGAGTCTTTCTTCTTTGATGCCATTCTTCATTTTATAAGTAATCAAACTTCCTTTCGAGTTGCCTCAACATCTCAGGCAGAGTATTCCTTAGGCTTAGTGAGTCAGTCTGGGATTTTTTTCCTTATTTTTATTTTCCCCCTTCTGTCTCTATATTTTAATATTTGGGGCAACTTCAACAGAAGAAATCGACAAAGACTCGGATACCTAGCACCGGAACTGTGGAGAGATGCTAATGGTCATGCAGTGCTATGATTTGAATTCTAATTTTTGTGCACAATGTTATTCGTTGTACAATTATCCACTGCAGTTATTCTTTGCCAGGAAAATGTGCAGCTGCGGTAAAGCGTTTTTAATCTCTTCACGTTTTTAGAAGCAGAAGCTACGCTCATCATTCAGACAAGTTTTTCCCGAAAGACTTGTAGGGTAGATAAAATTTCAACAGGTGCAGAAAGGATTTTGTCAGAACTTATCCAAAATAAAAATGACTGAGAGGAATGTTCTTCTCTTATGGTTCAGTTTATAAAGCTTTTGTGGTTATTGGCAGATAATTATCCTGCAAAACATAAAAGGATAATTTCTGAAGGAGATTCTGATCGTAGAAAACAGAAGTTTCAGTGTGTCTTGTCCTATTTGAGAAAAGCTTATAACTATGGTACATTCAGTGCATACCTCTAAATTCATAAGGAAACACCAAGTACTCAGACCAAAAAAAAAAAGTGTAGCTGTTTCAAGCAGGGCATTCCAAGTGAATGCTATTTTCCCCCACTGTAGGATGAGGCACTGTGAGTTGTCCTGGCTCTAAGTTAATCAAGTTGTTCTCTCCTCCCTGGGAATCAGGAAGCCAAAGTTGTGAATTTAACTTCTTTTTATCCTGGCACATTAGTTTTCCTTGCTACCACCTCTTCCCTTACCTGGCAGAGATTGAGAGCAGATGTGTACTAAGGTGTTGAGCTTTTAAGGCTTTGATGGAAGCACATGGAACTTTCACTGTCTGTGAAACTTGTAAGAAAAGTGGAACCAGAAATCGCTGGGAGGATGGGACACGACAGGTATTAAGGGTGACAGAACTGCAATTAATTCTGAGGTTCAATTAATCTGCAATACAATGAATAGATGACAAGAACATGGGTCTCCTGTTAACATGTTTCCACATTTGCTAACATATTAATTTCAGTCAAATAACTCTAAAGCACTAAGAGAAAAAAACCAAAACAGTTACCTGTTTACAACAGTAAAGGCGGGCTTCATGTTGCTCCGTTCTTTCTGGATATCGTTTCTGAACACTGCTGAAAGAACATCAGACTGCAGAAAACTGAGTGGTCTCAGTTGAGCGAGATATAGATAGATATCTCTGCTTTTTATATATATAGATATAGATAAGTTTACTTATTTTGTCACTTTTTCCTACTGTGGTTCTTCATTCTTATTTCCCTCTGTCACCCTTTTTTTTTGTCTGGGTCCTTTGCATTTCTTCGTACCAAAGCTTGCAGTTTAAAGATACTGTTTTTGGTCAGGGGAAAGCTGCAGTGTGTAAATGCTGCTGATGGCTGGAGCTGAAGACCCCAAGTCTCAGTCCCTGTACAACATGCCTGTACCCCTTGACTTGCTTACAGATAACCCCATCTCACCTTGCTGGTAAACATCGGTAGAGCTGTGAATACGCTTGCAATTGATACTGTATGTTTTGATGGTATTGTGCTGTGTTGCCTCTAGAAGGTGGAGCTGGAGTTCAGTTAATTCAGACCCATTACAATTTTCAGACTCCTGAGCAGAATGCATCAATTTAATTCACATCAAGAATACTCTCTGGTGTGTGTGATACTATACAGTTCATTGTGAGGTGGGACTTCACACTGAAGTTTGTGGGTGCAATTAGCACAGAAATAAGGAATCACATCTATCAAACTTTAGAGGAGATGTGGGTGTATAAATACATGAAGTTAGGCAAAACACATAGTGAAGGATTTGTACTGACTGGGGAATAACGAGATGATGCCTGGTTCAGGGAAGAGCCTGTGTTCTCTCATGAAATTTGTATGGACAAAGCAACCTCCTGAGATCAGCACTGTGAGTTGTATGGCTGTTTGACCAGTCTTCCCGAAAGCCAGATTTTCTGTTGTCAAACCATTGACTTCTTTTAACTTCTTGCTAGTAAATAGCGTAGTACTCTCGCCAAGTGCAGGCAGCAGCTTTTGATCTTTCAAAGAGTTATCAGTAATGTCAAAGAGATGGGTGCACTCATGTTTGTGGAGAGCAATGTGAAAATGGTATCGTGAGGAACATATTTATTTTGTTTTATTTTTGAGCAGACATTGGCTCCATGCGTAAATCTGTAAAGACAAAATAAATAGTTGGCTGTAAAGGGTAAGCATAGTCAGAGTGTACAGCAGGACAGAAGCCCTTACTGAGTTGTTTAGGTAGACATTTACAGGTTGTCAATGGGATATAGAGAGGGGAAAAGAGAAATACCTTCTATTTTATTTCTTAGTTGATTATAGAAAAAGTATTTTCCTGTGTGAATTAGCGAGCTCTAGTATATCAGAAATATTTCTGAACCTTAAGGTCATGAAGAAATTTTATAACGTGTATGTCTGACATCATGACGTGAGTAAAATCATAGGAACATAGAATGCTTTGGGTTGGAAGGGACCTTGACAGGCCAGTTAGTCCAACCCCCCTGCAAGAAACTAGATGAAGTTGCTCAGAGCCCCATCCAACCTGGCCTCGAATATTTCCAGGGATATGGGGCATCTACCACCTCTCTGAGCAACTTGTGCCAGTGTTTCACCCTCCTCAGTGTAAAAAATTTATTGCTTATATCTAGTCTAAATCTCCCCTCTTTTAGTTTAAACCATTGTCCATCACAACCGGCCCTGCTAAAAAGTCTATCCCCATCTTAGTTATAAGCCCCCTTTAAGGACTGAAAGGGTGAGAAAAGGTCTCCCCAGAGCCTTCTCTTCAGGCTGAACAAGCCCAACTCTCTCAGCCTTTCTTCACAGGGGAGATGTTCCATTGTTCTGATCATTTTTGTGGCCTTCCTCTGGACCCTCTCCACCAGGCCGATGTCTGTCTTGTGCTAAGGGCTCCAGAGCTGGACACAGTACTCCAGGAGGGGACTCATCAGAGCAGAGTAGAGGAGCAGAATCACCTCCCTAGATCTGCTGGCCACGCTTCTTTTGATACAGCCCAGGATACAGTTGGCCTTCTGGGCTGCGAGTGCATGTTGCCAGCTCATGTCCAGTTTTTCTTGTACCGATACGCCCAAGTTCTTCTCCACAGGGCTGTTCTCAATCCCATGGTCTCCCAGCCTGTATTCGTACTGGGGATTGCACTGACCCAGGTGCAGGAACTTGCACTTGACCTTGTTGAACATCATGAGGTTCATATGGGGCAGTGTCTCAATCTCATCCAGGTTCCTCTGGATGGCATCCTGCCTCTCAGGTGTGTCAACTGCGCCACTCAGCTTGGTGTCGCTGGAATAGAAAAACGGCAAGTCGGATTCCACGTTGTTCTGTCTGAGCATACTTACCAAAGTACTCTTCATCTGCTGCTCCTCCTTCCTGATGTTGTGTCTTTCTGTAAAACTGCTTTGCATCAGATACAGACAGCTGAGAAGGGAAAATGGTAGGGATTCTGACTAGGGACAGAAGCGAAGGGATGAGAAAAGCTTATAACTATGGTACGTTCAGTGCATACCTCTAAATTCATAAGGAAACACCAAGTACTCAGACAAAATAAAAAGTGTAGTTGTTTCAAGCAGGGCATTCCAAGTGAATGCTTATGTTTTTGATGCATTAAACTAAAATCTACTTGCTTAATTCCATATAATAGGAAGGTGTTGTCATCTCACCTTACAGAAAGCTTTGAAGGCAGATTTAATTATTTCATGCTATTCAGTGGGGTTCTCCGATGGCAATATTGTAAGAGCAGTAACAAAAAAACCCCAAAACTTTAAGGTTCGCATAATTTTGAATTTAGTGTAGACTGCATTTAGAAGCTATTGAGAAGAATAACTGTATAATAACTGCCTGAAGTGGTCTTTGTAAATATACATTAAAAAGACAGTATTTTTTGTATATTTTCTATGTCTCTTCTGGTATTGTCTTTGAAACCTTAGTGTGTCTTTAATTTTTGTGTGTACATAGGTTTTGAAAGCAACTGTTAGATTTTTTATACATTGGATAGGTTATTGAGAGCTTTCTTTTTTTTTTTCCTATTCCTGAATTTTCTATCTATGTGCAAAAGTACAGTTATAAACTGAACTAGAGAAAATTCTGAGAGGCGGTGCAAGACGAAAGATTCCTTTTGTGGTACTTAAAGAATGAGACAGAGCAGGGATTGTAAGATTTTGCATTATTGCTACTGATAACTGGCTGCATCCCACTTGTGGGAAATTTGAGTTACACAAAGTAGATATTTAAGTTATGTTTCTTCAGAGAAATAATAATAGCTTGCTTATTTATTTATTTTCAAAACCAGACACTTGCATTAGTAGACATTTGGAGGTATTATAATCATGTGCATTATTCTTTTGTCATGGGTTTCTTCTATGTTGAGGCAGTCATTTACTTTTTGGTGGTAAAATATTCTGGTGTGGGCTATGCAAGAAGTTTATGGGTGTAGCTGTGCTGTGAGAGCTACTGTCCTGTGTGTGCTTGGAAATGGTGTTTTCCAGAAGGGACCTACAAGAAGTTACTTTTTGTTATGGAAGAAGGACTTTTTTTTTTTTTTTTTTTTTCAATGTTCAGGAAATGAGGAGATTTCCTGAGATTCTCAGAAGATACTCATTATGTATGTATCTTTTTGTTATTTCTGAGGAGAGTATTTTCTTTTCTCTAGCGTTATGATTGTGCCTACTTTGTAGAGCCTTTATCTCTTCTGACATACTGAGAGCCTGTGTTGCCGTTATATTCAAATATTAAGTAAATCTTATCCTGTACTTCAGGAAGTTCTTGTCTTGATGCCTGTTACCAAGGATGTGTAGTCTCGAAGTTTTGCTCAGTAGACATGAGTTTAATTCTCTGTCTAAATTTAGTTGTCTAAAATTTAAATGCCTATGTTGAGCCGGTTACTCGTAAGTTTCCATTAAATTTACAGAAATAATTACCTCCAGAAGGCCATTCATCTCTTTCTAAGCTAAATGTCTAAGATAAGAAAGATAAATTGCTGTGACTACTGCAAATGGAGCGGAGTGACTCGTTCAGATTCAAATATCTGCTTACCCTCTGCAGTGAGGGTCACTGAATCTCATCAGAACTGTTCAGATGGCACTAGTTCAGTTGCAAGATTGCCTTTCCTAGTTCTAGCCATGTAGGTTTTGTATGTATGTATATAGACATATACACACATACGCATGCTGGGCTGTGTCCAAAGAGGAGCAGCAAGGCTGATGAAGACCTAGAGAGCAAGTCTTATGAGGAGTAGCTGAGGCATCTGGGGTTGTTTAGCCTGGAGAAAAGGAGGCTGAGGGGAGACCTTATCACTCTGTACAACTATCTGAAATGAGCTTGTAGTGAGGTGGGGGTGAGTCTCTTCTCCCATGTAGCAAGCAACAGGACAAGAGAAAGTGCCCTCGAGTTGTACCGGGGCGGGTTTGGATTGGGTATTAGGAAAAATTTCTTCCCAGGAGGGGTTGTAAAGCACTGGAACAGGCTGCCCAGGGAAGTGGTGGGTGGAATCGCCATCCCTGGAGGTACTTACAGGATGTGTAGATGTGGTGCTTAGGTTTATGGTTGGACTGGATGATCTTTAAGGTCTTTTCCAACCTAAATGATTGCATGTATTTTCTTGAATGGTTTTTAGGTTTTGGGGTTTTTGGTGGTAGTTTTTATTTGGTGGTGGTTTTTTTTTTTAAGTCTAAGTCACTCTGTGACTTGTGTGCTTTTGAGATTTGGATGAGTTACTGCTGTTTGTGGTTCTGGAGACCTAGTTCAGAGAGTCAGTGGTTGGTCATATAACACTCCTTTTCACCTGAGCCGTTTTTAAAGGAATATGTGTTTTCTGGGTTTTTTAGGCAGAGTCAAGATGGATATATAATATGGTCCAATTAATTTTATTTTTTATTATGGTAGACAATACTAATTGGTTTTACTTTGAAATTACATTTTATTATAATATATTATGTTCAATTGTAACAACAGATATAATAGATCTCCATATATAAAATAAATGTTCATTTCCATGTGCCTTGGAGAATGTGGAAGGAGTATAGTCTTGTGTGTGAGATCTTTGGTATAATAACCACATTGCTTCAAACGCTTAGCTGTTGATTAAAAGGCCTGCAAATTTGCTCATAAAAATATCTACTTTTTGTCTTGGAATGCTTTCTACCCTCAAATTCAATTTTCCCTTCAGAGCTTTTGTGATGTGGAAAAAATGTAGTTACTGGTTTTTATGGATGGCAGCTGTGGCAGAGGCTTTTGTATTTTCATTGCAAGGGAAGAGCCATGTGAGCCAAGGGCTGAGTCCTGTGGGCTTGAGGGTTCCCTTAAACTACCCAAAAAAGCAAGTTTCTAATACTGGTTGAGACTAAGGACTGGCAGGTGTGACACATGACTTACAGGACTCTGGTGGGTGTCTGAGCTGGAAGCTAAGAGGTACCTTAACAGAGAACTCTTTAAGCTGCCCGCATGAAGATTTCAAGATCCCTGTTACTGGAATACCTTAATTTTTGACTGGCTCTTGTAGCATTGGAATGTTCCAGTTCCCTGGGGGAAAATAAAATTTTCAGTCTGAACTGAAAATGTTTGCAGAATTTCTTCGTTGCCATTAGCTGGTATTTTTAAAGTAGGAAACTTTTAAAACTAAAGCTCTTCATAGAAACCGTAACTTTTTTTGCAAACATAGGCTTTTCTCATTTGTACAAGCCACGTAACATACCCTGTTAGAATTCTTGTGTGTTTTGACTTAAAGTATGACAGCTTGCTGCAAAGGTTTCGTAGCTAATGTGTTATGCTGTTAATATAGTAGCAGATATCTAGGAATATTTAATTGTAAATTACACAGCTACTTTTGTTAATGCATTGCAGTACATTTTCACTGCTTAGATTTTGATGGTTTTTGTTCCTCTTCTGTAGTTGCAGAAGGCAATATAAGACTAAACTAAGTATGAAAGTCTTACTTCTAATTAATCAGGCATAATTGTACTGTAAGCCTTCTGTCCAATTTTGTAGAGGAGAGGTGTGCTTTGTTTGTGATTATCTCAGAAAATGCTGGTAATGCTAGCAATGGTGCTACAAAACCTTAAATTCATAAATCCTGAGAAATTGTAAATCATCTATATCACATTGCAGCAAGTACCTTGATGGTTTAGTTCCTATTTTAACTCTATGTGGAAATAGAAAGCAGCAATTCCAAAACTTCGAGTTGTTACCCAGTCTGGGATTGTGACAGGTGGAAGCAGGGTCACAACAGTGGACAAAGTATTTTTTTGTCAATTCTTTTAACAGCTTTCAACCTCAGAGCTGTAATTGTGTAAAAATGAATTGGATTTCACACTGAATACTGGATATGAAGCTGAAAGTTCTAGTTAGCAGTATTAGAAGATCAGAGAAGTATTAAAGTCTGAGAAATGTAGTTGTTTGGGGGTTTTGAAAGCTGCTCTGGTCCTGGGACACCCATTTGTCTCTTCCCCATACCACAGAATATTTTCAGGAAAACTCAGGTGAAGATAACAGTTGACTGCATTTCTAAAAAAGGTTTTGTTTTCTTGCTAAGAAATACCTAAGGTTTTACGGTTTTACAGATTTTGAGGTATCAAGTTCCTTGTACACTGTACGTCCCTTCCTAAAAAGGGGACTATTTCTTATGTACTTTCATGGAAAACTCTTCTTCCTATAACAACGAGCGCCTTTTGCCCTTGTCTCTCCTGATTATAGATCCATCTCAGTGTAGTTTCTGAGCAGAAAGAAGCTCTGTTGATTTTGTGGTGTTTTTTTTTCTTTTTTTTTTTTCTTCATTCTGTTTAATTTTTACTCTCTTAAGTCTGTGAAACCTTGTATTTTGTTACCATATATATATACTTTTTTTCACTTTACTCTTTTATCTATAATAATGGTCGACATTGTAAATGTGTTTGTTTTGGTTTGGTTTTTTTAATCAAGAGCAAAGAACTGTAGAAAGAAATGAAATTTTTTAACACCAGTCACAGTAGTTACTGTGAACCTTTGAAGGGCATCAGCTGTTTCTAGGGTTGGCTTCCAGTTCTGGGGTCACACGTTGCTGTCAACTCAAAGGCATTTTTGCAAATTATGAAGGAACTTACTAGCTGCTTAATTTAATTAGTCCTTGTGACTTAATTTATTCGCAGTAGCCATCAACTGTAGTTTCATTGTCATTTGTATTCTGCTGTTAGTGTGCGTAAAACAACAAGGCTACAGGAGGGTAAAGGTGAGACACCTTTAAAAGTACTGTGAGAATCTTTTTTTTGGAAACAGATGATCTCTGTGGAAAATGCTATAATATATGTGTTACTGTCAAGTGGAACTCAATGTGATTTTTACTTTTTTTTTTTTGTAATATATAGTAGTATTGTTATTGTAGGTATGATGGATCAAGGATAAAAGGTAGCAAGATTTATAGTAAGAGGTAATGAATTTGGGAAAAAAAACCCCAAACAACAACCTTCTGGGCTCACAATGCTCTCAGTTTGTGATAATGAGCAAAATGTAACACAGATGAACATAGATATAGTTGTCAGCAGCTAGGCGTTTATACTTCAGATCTCTTGGGGAAGAAAAAAGGGAATTTAGCACCCAGTAGACGGAGGAAAAGATGAGAGCACGGCCACTCTTTCTTGGAGATCATGCCTGAGACTTTGCGATACGTTATTTGAGTGACAAAAAAGGGTTTTTTTCGGTGTCTGGGAGCTTTACTTATGGATTGTTTGAATTCCTTGTGTGGTACAGTATCTTAGTTTTGTCTGGGAAGTTTTTTCTATACACTGAGCCGCTCAAATGTCAGTTCTCCTGTGCTTAGTGTGTTTTTGCTTTAGAAATCTGATAAGTCTTCATGAATGCTACATCTGAGAGTAAAACTGGGAAATAGTGTTCTGAAATGTTCGACTGTGGCATGATACTGTCTTGTTCTTAGAAGGCGATAAATATTGGTCTACAGATGCGTATCTCCAGCAATGCTGCAATATGCTGAAAACGCACTTGCTTTTAGTTTATTCCCTTTCTGTTTTAGTAGAATGAGAGTAGGAATAGCCCTTTGCTCTAACATACCTTAGGCTAGCAAGTGAGCGTTTTTCTTCATGGGCTGTAAGTGAGCAGGTTAGAACCAGAATATTTCATGTATCTTGTGTAAAAAAGCTTGACAAATGTACTTTAATAAAGTTGTGAAGCCCCTGTACTTCCAGTAAAAAGTCACCAAGTCACCTCCTGGGAGTTTGCAGGGACTGGGATTGGAGAAATGTGCTGAATTGCCTAACAAGCTTACAAAAGTGTTTTTACAAGCTAAGATATTTTATAGCACAAATGCACTGCTTTGTTAAATGAAGGAAGGGAATGGATTTACCTTTTGTAGCTAAAGGTGGTTGTAGCTGCTTCAGCTACTGGCAAGCTGCTTTTTTGATGGTAAAGCATACCACATCTCCGTAGAAAGGATTGGGACTGCCACTGAGAGGTTCCAGATAATCTTTGCCCTGAATTTCACTGCTACAGATAAGCATAGTTTTCTTTTTTCTTTTTTTTTTTCTTTTTTTTTTTTTTTTTTTTTTTTTTCCCCTTGGAAAATTTCTTTTTTCTTTTGTNTGGGAAAGATGTATTCATTCTTCTCTATTGTGCTGGTGCAGCCACCTGAATTTGTCATAGCAAAAATTTTGCTGTAAGATGCTGCCAGCAGCTACTTGGCTGCCGTCCCACAACAATAGCCCGCATCCAAGTTTTGATGCCAAATCATGTGTAGGTTAACCTTTGTAACCCATCTCAAATCAACGCTCGCTGTCTCTGGGGAACAAATCCGGCCTATTTATAGAAATACTCTGCCTGTCTTCGATAGCTTGCATGCAAACCGTGCAATTAATGCCTCGAGCTGTTGTTGCTGAGAAGCTTCCCCACTGTGAGGCGATGTCTGTGAGAAATTACCCTTGTAGAAAGTAAATCCTTTTTTTTTTTTTTTTTTTTTTTTTTCACCTTAAGATCCCACATGGCTGAGTTATTGAATATGGAAGTGTCACTGAAACAGTGTCATATGCTGAAGCAAGTTCGAGTTCATGTCTGTTCATATCCATCTGACATATGACCTGAGTGGTAACTGGCAACATATAAGTGAAAAAATGTTGTGACCTGTGATCCAGGATGGCATTTGAGGATGATAAACTTTACAAAGCATACTCTAAGCTGACGTCAATTAAATCAGCTTATTTTTTTTCTGCGGTCCTGAAGATTGAGAGTAAGAACTGTTTCTAGATCTATGGGGAGGAGAAAGATAGGGAAGGGAGAGAAATAGAAATGAATCATTCTGCCATTAAAAGTGCTATGTGTGCTTATGGCTTCATTTATGTTAGATAAATGAGGAAACACAACATCCTCTGAGTTAATGAAAAACGGCTATATTTAAAACGTCACTGTTTGAAGACAAAATGAACAAAACAAGAGAGACAAGCCAGAAAGGAGAGCATTCACAGAGATCTTCCCCTTCGTAGATGTCATTGGTTAGGTGAAATCACAAAGCATAGAAGGTTTTGCCAAAATTTTTATCCAGTGTTGATGATCAAGTCAGTTACTTTCCCAGTATTAGCTTTCAGATTGGGAAGACTAAAATAAAAACATTGATTTCAATAGTTAAGAAGTATTTCTTAAAACAGTTCTTGGACATAACTTAATAAAGTGTTTGTTTATTGCTTATGAAGGGGAAAAAAAAATTGATCATTAACTCATGTTTGTATTTATATTGGAGCTACTTTTCCTTTGCGTGAATTTTGGTATGGTTAATGGAATTTACTTTTTGCTGCCATAGTTTGTGTTTAAAGTTTTAAAATGTTTCCTCTTGTTTTGGCTGTGAACTAGTTGTTGTCTGATAGTAGACTTGGCTTTTTCTATGCAGTGGAATTCCAGAAGCATCACATCCTCGCTTTGTACCTTGCAATAGTAATTTAGCATAAACACTATAATTGCTGTATTTACCTTCATTTTATAAGCTGGAAAAACATAGTCATAAATTATATGAATTTAGAAGGCAGTAACATCAATTTGAGTGCAGAAGGGAAAAAGAAACAGTACTAAATTGATTAAAAAATGAAATAACCAAGATGGTTCTGGCACTGAATGTTGACAAATACATGCTTACGAAGACGCAACTCAAAATTTGACAGTCAGATAATGACTTAAAATTCATGCTATTTCATGCCCAATCAAGGGCGCTTTTATGTCATCAGGTTAGTGCTTCTGATGCTTAATTACTTAATAGCCTTGCTGTCATCTTTCTGTGCATCTTAATTCTAATCCTACCTTTCTTTTGTGCCTGTCTTGAGAATGGTTTCTGTGCTTGAAGGGCTTGTGTCTGGTCAAGGTTTCCAGTGCTGCCATTCAATTAGAGCCATCAAAGATAGTGATTTTTTGGGACGCTCGTGTCACCAAACTGCAGACTTCTGGATTCAGTCTTAACTAAGTGATGGTGGGATCTTAACTTTGATTGACTGTTGGTGCTGGTAGACTGAAATGCATTGCTGTGTTCCTGCCAGGTATTGAACAAAGCAACCTTAAAAAATCCAGCCAAATAAAATCTCTGAATACTAATTGCAAAATTACATTCGGGTTCTTAAAAGTGGTTATATAATACTTAAAAGTGGTAGTTGTGACTGATTTGGAGGGGAAGAAACCAAATCAATATCTGTAACACAAAGACCCAATTGCCTGCATTTATCTACATGATAGTTTCTTACAGATCTGTTTCAGTATTTGGAGACATTATTGATTCTCAACTTCTTCCCAAGTCATTAGTTGATGAAAATATGTACTAAATTCCTGTACGGTTAATTGCCACTTCATTAGTTGTGTTGTATATGCTCAGAGCTGGTCTTGGTTAATTCTTATCTGGCTTTTTATAGAAAGTTGAGCTCTGTAATCTGTCATGTAATCAGCTTGGTTACACAGAGGCCACGCACTTATCAACTGTTTGTTCTATGTGTTATAAATGTTAATAAATTAGGACATTAAATTATAAGAGACTTGTAACAGTTGAAGGCATGTGCCCAGAGAGCTTGTGGAGTCTTCTTCTCTGGACTTTCAGAACCCGCCTGGATGCAATCCTGTGCAACCTGCTCTAGGTGATCCTGTTTTGGCAAGGGGTTTGGACTAGATGATCTCCAGAGGTCCCTTCCAACCCCTACCGTTCTGTGATTCTTGGATTCTGTGAACCTGTGCTGAGGCAGCAGTATGAACTACAACACTTCGTGCTCTCAGAAAGCTGGAGAAATTACCACGTAGAGTATTAGATGAATTCAGAACCGGGATTTGGTATCTTTATCTCTCTTTACCAGTATTAGCAATTGACTTAAATTTCTCTGTTACTTCAATGTAAAATGTTCATGTTAATTAAGTTATTTGCTAAAGGATTACTGAGTCACTCTATAGAAGCTAAATAGCTTTGCTCCAAGGTACAGGAGAAAACAAACACACACTGACCTAAAGGGCCAACAACATCATCTGTGAAAATGTGCCATAATTACAGTTGACTGTAAACCCATGGAAATGAAAGTAAATATATATGTCTATAAACCCAAGATGAAAACATGAGTAAAACGCATTAACTGATGGCAGCATAATTTTAGGTTTTTTAGAATTATCCTGTATGTTTACATATTAAAATGTAATTTTCAGGTACAGTTGCAAGTTGGACTGAGTTCTTGAAATAATGGAAAGATTTGATTGAAAGGCATCTCTGAAAGTCATCCTAATGAAAGCTTTTGCTCCAAGAAGGACTCTAGATCAGGTCAGCTGTAGCTTTGCCTAGCTATGTCTTGAAGTCCAAGGATGGAGGCTCTGCAACCACTCAGAGGGAACCTGTTTCTGTACTCTGCTGTGTGACCTATGGTGGAAGTCTGCTTAAAAAACTAATATGTTCAGTTTTATAACTGAAAAATTATGTGCAGCAGTACTGTTGCTGAGTAATTCTTACTCAATTTGCATTGTTTATAGCGTTATGTCTTATGTTGTTTTGGAAGCAAATCCTAGCATTCTTTTGTGTCCTGGACTGCTACTGAGCTGTGAGTTGCTGTCCAGAAAATAACCACATGACTGTATAATTTTCATGAATAACTTGAGTTAGAGCTCAGGACTCTGTGTGTTGTATTATGGAGGTTTTCTTCTCCTTGTGAAGCACTTGGTGTTTATTTATGTTGAAGTTCACCTGACATCTTATCTATGGTCACAGAGGGCAGTGAACTTTAGATTTTGATGTCATCTTGAGCTATGTATAATCATCATCAATTGTCAACTTGCTCTCCAGTCCCTTATCTTAATGTTTGTGGTATGCAGTGGGATATATTCACTATTAACTAATCCTCTAGAAGAGGGACCATTCTATTCGTATCCTTCCTTTCCTGTGTTTTACTGTGTGGGAAAGAATTCTTCTTTTTTCTTATACTTTAACAATTCAGTTTCTTTAAGGACTTTTGGTGAAGGACCTTTCTAAAGCTGTTTCAACAACAATCTTTGCACCCCCTCGTCCCTGCCTCCTTCCCCCTCCATTCATTTTCTTCATCTTTCGGAGAAGTCTAATAGAAGATGTCCCACCCGCAGCTATCTACCAGAAGTTAGAAGCTATCTACCAAAAGCTCACAGCATTCTCATGAGCCTGTAAATTCTAGTCTCGGTTACAGCTTGTTTGCATTTGCTGGTAAGGGTCTAGGTAACTCCTAGGATTGCATGTGATTGCTCCATGTAAAAGTACTCTGTGATATTTTACTGTTTTCTAGTTTTCTGGTAGAAGTATTGATTAAAATTATGTCAGCAATTTCATATTTTGGCTCTTGTAGAGCTCTTAGGTTAAGACTTGCTGGTCCCAGTGGGCTGCTTTGTCATTGCTGTGTTTTTTCCAAAACCTTTTGTATTGTAATACCAGTTTGAGAAACTTGCTTAGATATGTATGTCAGCAGTAGCTTTAGCTTGGAAACCTTCCAAATCTCTATTGTAGAGGTTTATTAAATCGAGGGGTGGAGCGCTTATATATTACAGTTTTTTCTTTCTTTATCGATCCTTTTGCCTTTCAGACATTTATCAGTCTTGTCATCTGTCAATCTTTTTGCATCTACTTTTGAAATGTTTTTATTACTAGTTTTTATCAAGTTAATCCTCCAGAATATTTTTGATTGGTGTTTCTTTTGACTCCTTTTTTCTTTTGTGGATATAATTAACCTCTCTTTTTCTTTTGAAGCATATGCTTTAATTTTTGGTTTTTAAATATAAAATTCAGTACCCCTTTACCATGTTGCCTAAGACATCAATAATAGTGACCTTGGAATAAAGTTGCCTGAGAAGTCATAGAAACATGAAACAAGGGGGGTTTTATCATGAACTAATAATTTCTCAGATTTTTTTCCGAGCTGGTGGCTGTTTTCTTGAACTCATCCTGTATGTAACTAGAGTGAAGCGAGAACTATATACATTTTTAATTTTCACAATAAAAGATAGTATGCAGCCACGGAAGCACAATGGAATTCTCAGTTGGACTCAAGACACTCCTACTCTTATATACATGGTGGTGAAATAAGTGATTTCTGTGTCTGCATTTGGATGTGATTGATGATTACTTCTGGGATATGGGACTGGGTTGGTTACTTCGACGAGAGAAAGATACGCTCTGTGTCTCCTGTGTTCATGCAGGACTGAAGAAGTGGAAATAGTCACAGGTGAGATGGGCAAAAGTTCCTTCTAGACTGATGCCAAGCAGCTGGTGATTGCAGTCATTTATTTGGGGAAAATTCTGTTCTTTTTTATCCCTCCCATCCACTTAATTCCCTGCTTCCTTAGGAGTGCTTCAGATTTTGATGTCTTTAATGTGAAAAATTCATAGGGTTAGATAATTTTTCAGTGTAAACCACCTGTCAAAGTATTTATCAGTAGCTTTTGCAGTTGTTTTAAAGTTGAAAATAAACTGGCTGTTTACTTAGGCAAACCTTGAGGGAGGTTACCTTTGCATATACTTGCAGTGCTGCTAATGCAATTTAAAAGTGTATCACAAATAATACCCTAAAAGTCCAGCTGTAAGATTTATTAAAACCTACCACATGCAGTTCTGACAACTTAATTTGTAGCTTTTATCCCATCCTTCAGTGATTTCTTACCCTGTTTACAGACACCAGTGAAAAGAGATGAGTATTACAGCATTCAGCGAAGGCCATCGAATTTGAGCTTTTTGAAAGCATAAGGAAGTAAATTCAACAGCTGCGTAGCCCTTTTCAGAGAGTTACCCTGCTTAGTAGTTTCTTGTCTATTCAAGTGAGGCTTCTCCACATGCCCTTTCGCAGTTGCTCGTTTGGAGAAGGAACCGTGGGTGTCCTGAAACCAGCCTCTTACAGAACTGTGTGATGAGGCATTCTCTAATTTCTAGGTTTTCCAATTCTCTTTCAGGGCTTTGCAAGTGTTTATTTTATATTCTTCTGCTGGGAACTGAGATTATAAAGGAGTGTTGATTCTGGTTGTTAGTTTTGCTTATGTAGTTTAGAGAAAGCATTTGTTGAGTGAAATATGTGTTTGGGAAGGAGCAAGCATAGAGTCAGAGGTTTTTGATGGTGGCGTTGTTGGAGATGGGCAATGTGACTGTAAAGGTGTTACGAGTTTTATGTTTGCTTCAAACACAAAGTTTTTCTTCATTTTTCTGTTTTGAAATGCTTGTGAAAGACGTGCTGCCAGTCTCATAGTTTTAAACCTTTTTATGTTTTAAATAAAATTACATTCCCAGCAGTAGGAATTTTATAGGAAAAAAAAAAAAGGACTTGCAAAAAACATATGTCATGCTACGTATCACACTATGAAGGTACCTCTATAAAGATCTCACTAATGCAAGTGTTAAAATGTCCTAATGCATTTTCTCTGTGTAAGAGCTTGATAAAGAGAGTGCTGAAAACTTGCTCACGATACTTAATTTTTGAAACAGTAATTTCAGGGAGGCTGGAGGGGTAAAACCCCCAAATGTAACAATACATGTGCTGGTAACTAAAGAGAGAAGAGTGGTGTGTGGGTCTAGGGAGGTGTGTGAGAGAATGATGGACTGTCAGGCTAACCTAATAATAGACTTATCCTTCTGTTTCCATGTCAAACGTATTAATGAGTAATTCTGAAACTCTCACTGGTTACTCAAGCTTTTCTATAAAAATAACCCTTGTCTTTTGGAAATGGATGAGAAGCTGGGTTAGTAAAGGTGACTAAAAAATCATCACACGAGTACAGACTTTTGAAGCGTTGCAGGGAGTGCTGGGATGCCCGCTGTCTGACACCCAGCGGAAACCTGCTTACCATGAAATCCAGTCTTGAGACCTACTGACCCAGGTATAGGGCAGCTCTCCTCTCCCGTAGTATTGTTGAAGAGGGGAAAAAGTGCTGCTTATTAGCGAGAGCAGTTATGTCCAGACCCTTTGCCTCTCCGGTCTTGGTAAGAAAGGAGGGAACTGGCTCTGAAGCGGGGTCGAGTAGGCTGGGTGGGGAGCTGGAGGTTCCTGAAGGAGCAGCGCAGTGGGTGCTTGTGCTAGGCTTCACCATCAGATGCTGGACTAGTATTGCCTGTGCAATGAAATAGTTTTTGTAGTGGTATTGCATATATTAGGACTGTGAAGCTCCTAAATTATTGGTCTTTATCGCATTCCTACTGAGTTTCAAGTAGAGGTAACCTAGGAGAAAGCTAATGCGTTTGTTATGTTTAAAGCACTACACTTTCCTCCCTTCCCACCCTCCCTTGCTCTGAGCATTTGCCATACTTTCCTTAGATCATGATTTCACTGACAGAACAGATTTTACTGCTAGATAACTAATGAAAAAAAAATAAAATATGGAGGGGCAGTAATGATGAGACATTCTGCTTTTACTGTGTACTGTAAAAAACCACTTCCTGTTTCTGTTTGTTTTGTTCTAAAAGTACATTGGCTTTCTTAGCTGGTGTACTTCTTGAAAGTCAAGTGTCATAGACATCTGAGAGACATTTAGGCCTTAAATTTTGTCAGCTAAACGTGTGAACTTGAGCTTGGAAATGCATATTTTATGAATTCCTTTCTGTGGTTTCAGCTTGACCTGGGTTGGAGACTGCACTTAAGGAAATGGTCTATTCCCAGGAGTGAGAAGTTAGGTAGCCCAGGCAACTCAGGTGCTCTAGTGTCTGTGCACCAGTTTCAGAAATGTCAGTAATATTTTATAGCTAAGTACCTTGGTATCTATTAATCTAAATGCTTACCTAGTTGCAAGCAAAATTCTGTAGATCTCGATGTGCTTTCTGGACGGTGCAAAGAGGTTTTTGCTCATGTAATTCCACTTCAAATGTAGTGAGCTTTTAATGGTGATTGTAGTACAGTGCATTCTGTTATTTTAACTTTTTTTTTTTGCATCTTTAAGGAGTGAAATAGGGAAACAATTTAGATTAAGTTCTCATAAGGCAATTGTAAAACTGCTTTGAACATACAAGAAAGAATGGCTATGGATGGTTCACTGTCAAAATCTGAGGCTGCATGAAGGCATCTTCTAGGTCAAGTTTCACTTGCTATTGTCATTAAGCATCTGGATGACGGAGCATGAAGTCCTAAGCTTAAAGATAAATCTCCTTAGGAGTGTGAAGCTGTGACTGCTCGGGGTCGGAGTTCAAAGAGGTGTTAACAAATTGGAAAAGTGATAGGAGAAGAGAAGTACACTTGGCTAGCAGTAATCATCGGTGTAAGTACAAGATGGAGGGGAAGATACACCAGACGTGCCAGATACAGACCAAAACGTACAAGATGTGGGAAGTAAGTCTTTAAATGTGATTGCAGAAAGGAAAGGAACAGTCTCTTCTCCATAGATGTACAGAAAACTAAGAGGCGGCAGCAGAAGGCGGTGCAGCGAGGTTAGATGTTAGGAAAACCATCACTTTTCTGGATGTGAGATTATTAATAATAAAACTGTCCAGAGTGCCCCTGGATCTACATTTGTCATTCCTTACAGATGTTTGCCTTGCAGATAAAGAAACAGTTGTCCCTAATTTTGGCAGAGCTTTTGAATCTCTCTAAAATCTCTATTCTTTTTTTTACTCTTAAATTCCTTTTTATTTTGTCTGGTAGTTTGTGCATGATTCTTTAAATAAAAAGCTCAAAAGTTGAAGAGAGGAACAATATCACTTGCCTTCCTAGTATTTGTTATGCAAGTTACAAGGTACGAAGAAACTTTCTTTAAAATCCGTTTTCATATTTAACATAATAATATTTTTAAATGTGTTGTGGTGGTGTGCTATTTTTTTATTTTTTTTTTTTAAACAGCTCTAATGATAGCCCCTCCATTAAATTTGTAACATTGCAGTATAATTCCTTATATACAAATGAAATTCAGCAGAACGTTTTGAAAGCCCGTTAGGAGAACTCTCAGTTTTTAAAATAACCGATCTATGAGAGAGTTGTTCTGTTACGGAACAATACTGGCACCCAGTGGTGGTCTTGAACTAGTGCATTCTTTGACGTTGCTGTTAGTTTACTGGTAATATTGTTCTTGCTTCTTTTGTGGTGTTACCAAGTACGAGCAATTTGAAAGCTCTCTGCACATTTTTGTGTTTGTTTGCTTGAGTTTTTTCCTCTCCTTTACAACCTTATGTATGACGTTATTGTATCAATCTGCTTTCTTAGCAAAGTAATGGAAGGAATGTTCTGCTTTCTGCATATATACATTGAAAATAGCTGTATAAAATTTGCTATAAAACTTCAGCATTATTTCATGTGGCTGGCACTGAATTTGAAGAAGTACAAGCCGTTTGTTTTCTGCTATAATACCACAGTGAAGAGTTGTAAATATGAAATATGTAAATTTTATAGAGCATCTTTATTAATATTAATTTCCCGTATTTACTTCTTTCCTTAAAGCTTCTCCTTAATAAAATATTAATTGTAAAGATGATTAGAAAAAATTGCAGAGGATTCCTGGAAAAATGTAATACGGGATAGAAAAAGGATGGAAGATTGTAGATTTGTGTTTACGCATGAACTGTTAATTACAAATAGAGAAAACAGGCTTTTAAGAAAGCTGCTTATGAAAAACACACATTATTTGGAAAATTATTTACCTGGTGGATTTAATTCTAGAATAAAGCTCTTATTTGAAACCTTCTCAAGTGTATGCGTATACACATGCATGTTTGTCTGCAGATCAACTCTTTGATCCAATAGTACAGAGCAGCCAGGCAAAAATGCATCTTCCTTTGGTACTGTCCATTTCCTCAGTGGTTCAGACATAGGTGGTAATACTATAGCAGTACCAAAATCTGCCTGTTCAGGCCACATCTGGGGTAGTCTGTTCCTGGTGAAATAAAGCAGGGCGTAAAATAAGTGGAGGCGCAGGTGAGGTTGATACTACAGAGTTACAGCTGTTAGCAATGGGAAATACCGAAAAGGAGAATGTGCACACCTATACAGAGTGCAAAAGTGGGTTATTAGATTGATGGCATACTTGATACGGAAGAGCAGTGGGAAAACAGCTCTGCCTGTCACTAGTGTAATCTGTTTTTTCTGTGGATTACAAAGGCAGAATTACCGAGATCTGTTTTTCGTAGAAGCTTATTGAGAACATTCTGGCAGAAAAATTGCAGATTTGGATTTATATGTGACTGGTTCACATGAAAAATCCTGATTTATTACTAATGGCTTTGTTTTAATGTTTTATTTAAATGTAAGGTAAGAACCTAAGTACTTTCTAGGAGATGTTCTTCTGACAAAAGCTGTTGCTAAGAGGATTGTACTTTTACACATCTCAGATGAGTGGAGCTGGGAGGGGAGGAATAGGTGAGATACCTGAGGTTTCAGCAAGCATAATGTGGAAGAATTGCAGTAGAAGCCTTTATTTTCCTCTCTCTTCTGGTTTCTCTCAAGAGAATGCTTCACAAATAACCAGCTCAACCATTTCTGGCAGCTTTGCGCCCATTTGGTTGTAAACTGACTTTATTTCTTTTTCTTTAATTTGTATTAATGTTCCAAGGCCGCAGAATCCCTATGTGACTCATGCAGCATTACTTGCTATAATTCCTTTTGAAATCAATTGAATTGTCTGCATTACTTCAATTTATAACTCTTGAGATTGTTTTAAAACATGTGCAAGAAAGGAGTCTCATGAGTAACGAGTACTTATTTTCTTGGAAATTGAAGGTGCTTGCAATGTGTGTTATTCTAGTTACCAGTCCTCGCAGAGGAATGTTATCCGTGCTTGTGTGTGTTGTTTTGTGTGGGTTTTTTTTTGTGTGGTGGTGTGTTTTTTTTGTGTTGCTTTGTGGGTGTTTTTTTGGGGGGGACATGGTTTTAAACTTTTTTTTCTTCAAATTTCCTTAAAAATACAAACATCAGTTCAGGATGTTTAAGATTTTGGTGGATAAAGCCAAAAATTAAACTGCTCGTTGGAACATAGTGGTTTCTGTTTAAGTATTTCGGACTCATCTTTCAGTGTAGTATTATCTGCATGGCATGTTTAAGGAAATAATTTGTCTTGTTAGTGCAAGATGTCAGTGGTCACCTGCTGCCTAGTCTTTGATTTCTTAGAGAGCTTTGTGGTGCTTGGCTGCTTCTCACTCTTAATGCTTCTCATCCATTTATTTTACCGTTTATTTTTTTGCTCCTTCCCCTTAAGCAGAAGTGCGTAATTCTGAAATGTTTCTTCATGGGAAGGTCAAAGGGAAGTTTGTGGCAGCAGCATTTCTGTGCCAAATTATTCCCCGTGCCCCCTGGCCCTTTAAAAAAAAGGTGGAGACAGGTTGGGATGGAGATGTGGAGAGCAAGAACTGAGGAGGATGCTGCTTGTACTGCACTGCCAGGTACCTCTTGGGGACTGGGACTTCAGGAACTGCGTCCAGCAGTGTGGTCTAGTTCGTGGGTGGTTTAGGATGGCTTTCTGCTCCTGGGCAATAGGAAATGTGTTGGATTAATGTAATAGGATAACGTTGTAGTTCACCTTTCATTATCTGAGGTTGTGATACTTTGCAAAATGAGCAGAATGGGAAACGTAGATGTTGTGAGGCACTGGGATGAATATAATAGAGACAGAGCTGCAGGGCTGTTCTCTTTGACTTCTGAGGAGGGTTTTGCCGTCTTTGGTTTTGTTCAGGGTCAGATTTTACTTTTTTTCCTTCATCTAATACAGACAACAAAAAGATTGAGTGGCCTTATGTTGTAAAGGTCCTACCTTCAGCATATCACATGTCTTTATTAAGAGCAGGTAGGAAAAGGGACTGTTACATTGGAAAAAAAATTCCACACTTAATCCGTATGTTGTGGGGTAAGCATTATGCCAGCTCAAGAGTTAATTTTGCCTGTTGTAACTCTCTTTTCATAGTTGAGAGATTTAGTTATATGGTTTTGTTTCTGTTTTGTATAAATATATTTACTTGAAAACAAAAATTTTCTGAAAGTATGGGGGTTTTAAAATTTATTTTTTCTTAAATGGTTTGTGGGTCTGCAGCAGGAAATACTCAAAACTAAACCTCTAGGTAGTTCTTATAGAGGAGTGTACAGACAAGTAAGAATATTTCAAATAAGAACTATCTGAAAAGTTGTAAAGAAAATCTAAACATGTATTTAGAATACTTGTTGTATAAAGTAGTCCATATAAAAAGAGTTGTTAGGACAAAACAGAAAAGACTAACTTGATATATACTAGTTCCAAGCTTCTGTTAAGGAGAAATCTGTGTTTTGACTCATTCCATAGCCTTTCCTGGTTGTGGCTTGTTCCCTGACCAATTCCTGGCCATTTCTGATGAAATCTACACATTTATGTCCTGTTGTACAGAAGCAACAACTGTTGTGTTAGTGGAACGATCTGCTAACTCTGCTGAAGAACAGCAGGGAAAAAACAGTTTTGTTGACATAGTTGTTGGTTTGTTTGGTTTTTTTTATTACTCTTGAAAGTAATTTTGATGCCGATCATACACATTTAAGTAACTTATGCTGTCATGTAATAAATATCTCCAGAAATCAAACCAACCAACCTCAAAGTATAAAATAGTCCCCCCAACTCTGATGTTCACAGACTTTACTTTTTTTTTTAGGACTATTTTATTAACCGTATTAATTAATCTTTTGCTGAAAAGCTTAAGTGTTTGCTTAAATCAAACTAACAGATGTCCCCAATGGCATTATTTCACGATTGGTGCCTCTGTTATGTTGGCAGAGATTGCAGTCAGGTGGGCGATGTTTCTGCTAAATGCTGTTGCTTAAATTAGCACAAGTTAAAAATGAATATTCTTTTCCAGTGAGTTTCTCTTTAGTTTGTCTAATTACTCTGAAGCTTTTTTTTTGAGACAGAAGGATAAATGGAATTTTTTTTATTTAAATTTTTTATAAAAAGGTTATAAATTGAAAAATTTGACTAAAGCAGAATGTGCGGTTTGGTGGTTTTTTTGGTTTTTTTTTGACAGCAGTGACTCAGTCTTCGCCTTGAAGTGAGAAAGTAAAACAGAGCTCAGAAGTGAATTTTGTGGTAGCAGAATTAATCTTGTCCTTTATAGGGAAAATTTAATTCTAGGTCAGATTCTATTTATTCATTCCCTAAACCCCTGGGTTTTTTTCTTGCTGGAAAACAGTAAGTGGTTACATCAAAATACTAGGCTAAGTAACTACATAAGAGAACAGCAATCCTACTGGCTTCAGCAGGCTTGAAGAATGACTTTATTTATATTGGGAGCAGAAGAGGAGGAATCTTTCCACAACTTGCCCAGCAGTCTAAAACTCAGCTTGTGAATTTTGTACTCCCTCTAACCCCTGCTGTTGAATAGATGTTCAGTTTTACATTGAAGATGTCAGAAGGTAAACTTCTAGAGTTTGATACAGCTCTTTCTAGGAAGGCTGTTGGTGTAATTAAACCACAGTTGAAGCCTCGAGAGTAAGATAGTGCCTGTAGGGTACATCTGTTGTAGTTTCCTCTGGCACGGAGTGGGAATGCTGTTCTACTTCGCTTTCTGACTCCAGCTAACGAGATCTGCTAATTCACAGTAGTTATCTGAATCTTCACAGGCCACAGTACTCAAGCTCAGTTCCTCAGCTGGGAAATCCGGCATTTCCATGCAAGACACCAAATCTTGCTACTTTATTCTTCTCAAGCGCTCTGTGTTTTATATAAAAAATAGGATTGTTTCTGCTTACATTTTTATATATACTTCCCTCCCCCCCGCTTCCGAGCATCTGGGGTTTGGATTGATTTGGTTTTATTTCAGTGGGTTTTTTGGATTTTTTTGGTGATGCTGATCTGGTCCCTTACAACTTGCTGGATGTCAATGTGTGACTTGAACAGTTAGATCCCATCAAGTGACTGGATTAGAGCACAACTGGGATCGTTAATTACTCTGGGAACACTGACAGGGCTGGAGAAGGTGATATTAATGTTACTTGGGCTAGAATGAAAAAGGCCTATCAAATGTACTTACCTTCAAATGTTTTACCATGCTTAGATGTTACACTGTGGATGTTATTTTCTTTAAAAAGAAGTATTTCTTGAAGCACTCAGGAAAATATATTTTTAATGTTTCTTAATGTATATTAAGTTTTCTTTTTTTAAGTCATTCTTTTATTCTTTGGGGAATGGTAATTTCTTGGTAGGTAGTTATTTAAATGTTATTTGGGCAAGTGCTCTATTTCAGACTGAGTATCTAGCAGGTATCAATTATTTAATGATTGCTGTGATGCATTTAAATAAAATGAAGAGCTGTGTAGAGAAGGCAGATTGCCAGCTACATAAAAATGAAAACTGGAGCTTCAAATAGGCAAAATGAATACCAAATGTCACAATTTCTGAGAGTCAAGTTAAACTTATATTTTTCTTTTTTTTTCTTTTTTTTTTTTTTTTTCTTTCTGAAAAGTGTTTTTGGAGGTTAGAATAAGTTAGCCCTTTGGAATGGATTGGCAGAATCCTTTTAAAACTTATTTAGCTTTCAGATGAACGGGTTTATTGTGTGCTCACAGAATTTTGCGGAAAGATACTGATCCTGAACTGCCACCATGACTCACAAATTCTGTTTCTAGATGTGATTCTGGAGATTTTTCTATTCTTATTTAAACTTTGTCACCATATTTGACTATTTATACAATGGAGTGCGCTTCCATTTTTATTGGTTTCTTTGCAGCCCAGGCAAGCAAAAATGCAGTTTATAGGATGGCAGTGTTAATGTGCCCCAGCCTCTGAGGGCTTAATTATACCATTTCTTGCTCTTTAGAAGTAGATGTGGTTGTGTTTTATGTGTGAAATGGGTTTTTATGAATTTATTTTGTTTTCTTCTTGCAATTGCATGAGTGAAAATATCTCACTTACGTCAAATATAGCCCAAAGAGTTGATTTTGAAAACAGGTGCCTATAATTTGAGGGGGTCGGGCATGAAGAGTGTAGTGTTACTCTGACTTAATTGGGATGATGGTTCTTTATATTTATAGGTAGAGCTTGCTTTTTGCTTTTTTTTTTTGTTTTTATTAGAAATTATAGAAGAAGAAATCTCTTACTTCATCCCAGTGTAGGGAAAGCAATTACATAAATTAATTTTCCAAGTATTTTTAAATCTGTGCTTCACCAGAACAAAAGACACAAACTGAAGACAAAAATCATGTATAGGAAATATGTTTGCCAAATAGATACATCATGTGATATTCTAATAATTTACTTTTTGTTTTTGACAGGTATCTTTCAGATGAAGGAATTGAAGCTTGCATAAGTTCCTCTGAAAAAGTTAATACAAATGATATTATCCTAGTTGCCCTTAATGTAAGTGATGATTGTGAAAACTTTTTTCTTTTTTTTGGTATTGTAAAAATTATGTATCTATTCACTCAAGTGTAGGTTGGTGTGGCTAATTAAGTGTACCATTGTTTCTGTGATTTACATAAAAAACAGAGTACCTGTCTCTCTATGTGTCCGAGTTAGTAATTTGATTTGGAAATAAGACCTATTCCAGACTGTGAAACCTGGAGGAGAAAAATGAACATAAAAGTATTTTCCTACTGCAAATTATATTTACAAAATTTAAATTGCGAGTCAAAGTACAGACCATGATAAAATCAGAAGTGCTGTGTACTGCCATGAGCATGAAATTGTATTACAACTGAATAAATGGTGGATAAAACACCCTTATTTAGTTTAGACATGGTATTCCTTAAAGCATATTTGAACTAATGGTGAATATTTCTGTGATGTGTAATTACAGACAGGTTTTTTGATTTACTGTAGAAATCTGGATTAGTAGTCATTATTCCTGTCAACAAATAAATACAGAAAAATGCATAAGATAGAGAAACTTGGAAGCAATAAATAATAGTTTTGAGGACTCAGGAAGAGTGTGTATGTGAATTCCTGTTTGTTGGGTTTTTTTGTAGAATCCTATTACTCCCTTTCAGTAACAGTGAAAAGAGGGCAGCTACGTAATCCATGTATTTGGTACTTATTTTTAATAGATCCTATCAAAATCATGAGGGAGGGTGTTGAGAATTATATATTTTCTTTGTTTAAAACTTCTTAGTCAGAGGTTTTAAAGCTTGTATGCACTGTATATGGATTTATGTAAACTTTGTCCTCGGTAATAACTACGTGTAGTTCCAATGTGAAAAACAACGTAGTGGAGCATTTAAGAGAAAAGTATTCTTCCATAATGAAGTTGTGAGTGAGAATTGTTAGGGATTATTTTGTCCATCTTTGTGATACAAACACTGATGGTAGTCGGCAAGAGTATCCCCTCTGCTCCTTTCGTTTGTTCTGTGAATCGTGTGTTCGGTCGCTCATATGTATGCATGCCCGTATTCATGTAATGAATTTGAAAAGGAGCAAAGCAAAATTGTAACGCAAAAATGCAAAGAGTGTAACATAAAACACGCAGAGAGTAAGCATTTGGTTTCTGAACTGTAGTAGCATGTCTATGTATGTCTGAGAACACATTACTGCCTTTGAAAAAAGCAAATTCCTTCCAAGTTGCTGGGTGTTACTCTGCACGTAATTATATGCTGGAGCAAGTACTAACACAATCATTTGTGCACGTATGTGTTGTGTTTCTAATTTGTTGAACAGATAACAAAATAAACCAGAAATATTACGCAGGTATGCCAAAGCCGGATTAAATTGCTTATCAATGTTTTTGTCATTAAGCCAGTTGTTTTGGTGCCCAGAAGATTAAGTTGCCTGTTGGGTAAGTAGGGAATAGCACAGGGGCTCGAATGACAGGAGAACAGTGAGTTTAGACTCCACTTCTTAGAAGTTCACAGATTCGTTCCTTGACTGTTACAGACTTTTCAGAAGGAACCAAGTCATCAGCTGACCTAACTTTTATCGTGTGTGTCTGTGCATAAATTACTTAAATAATGATACAGACATAAATGTACCCGCAGTCCTTGAAATGTTTTTGTTTTGTGAAAGGTCTTGCAAAAGATTTAAAGGTTTGGAAAAGTTGTGGCCCCTTTCTCTTGCTGTGATTGCCAAGTACCTTGCTGGAGACTTGTCAGTGATATGGCTGTGGAACATGTAGGAACAGTTGATAGGATGCCTGTGTGCTATTCAGAGATAAATAACTGACAGATGACAGATCAGCTCTCCCAGGTGAGCTCAGCTTGAAAACCGACTCTGCTTTCTTATCACTGTGGCTGTCTCATGCAACAGAAAATGGGCTGAGCACTTACCCGCTCTAGAGATACTCACAGTAAATATGCTAAAAGAGCATCCCCACAAGTAGTTTTCTGCTTATAGGGTACTGATGTTTCTTTCTGAAAAACAAGAAACCTCTTGTTTATAGTGTTTTAGATACTAAAATATAGTGCTGCTCAATTCGCAATTAGGATACCGGAAAAATAGCCCATTGGCATGTATTAATGGCAAGTTACTGTACAAGTATGAATAGTAATTACATTTAGCCCTTCTTTTGGAAGTGTTTATGATCACCATAAATAAGGAAGGTTTTCAGATTCAGTACAGTAGTCTGCATCAGCACATTCTGTTTAATCAGCAGATTTATTTCAGGCAGTGCTGCTTTTTCTTTTCCTTACAACAGGCAGATATACTAAAACCCTAATATGTAAAGTTTAATTAGTTGTTACTTAATTTCCTTTTTTTCATAAGCTGCACTTTTTAGCCATCCAGTGCATGCTTGTGCCACATATCACCCTGATTGATATGCATGTCCAAACAGTGTTAGGTGTGGAAAATTGTTTTGTGGAGATTTGTTCCTTTGTTCATATGAATTCTTTAGATTAATGTTGTCAGTGGCCATCTTGCACAGTTGCTGAAATAATGTCATGGAGCCATCTACCTGACTTCTAAAAGAAGTGAGCAGACATTTAAGTTAAAAAGCATTTATTGAAAGTACAATGTAAACTTTTACTCCAGATATAATTGCAAAAATCATCCCTACTTTTTATGAAGGATTTGTGCGTGTGAAACCACACAAACTAAAAAAGCTTTTCTCTTTTTGGCCTCCATTTGGCATTTAAAGAAGTTCATCTCTATAAAACCTCAGAGTTACGTTTAATAATTAAACATCACTTAAGTCATTTTGTTTCATCTATTGAAAGCATTTTTATCATCTTAGATTCTTGTTTTAAGGACATTTTCAAATTTAAAAAGTAAAGGATTCTTTTTTGTGAGCTTTTTTATATTGTTGAACTTTTCATCATATGCAGCTTGTTTTTTATAGTCTATAAAAGTTAGCATTATGGAAGAAATCACCTTCTTTTTCCTATTTTATGATGATACTTTCTTTGTAACAGGATATTTTAGATTAATATTCTCTTGTCTTCTGTATTAATTTCAGACAGATTTAAGAACGATCGGCAAGAAATTCCTTCCTAGTGACATCAATGGCGGAAAGGTGGAAAAGGTAGACGATATTTTTACTTCACTTTTTGTGTTCTGCATTATCAGTGTCATGACAGCCTTCTGTTGTACATTAATCTGGTTTTGTCTTCATTTCACGTACTCAAATTCTGAGTTCTTTCGTATAGGATAAATATATGAAGAGATTAATTTGCCCACTAGACTTCATAAAGAGAGGACTCTTTTATTTTTTTATTTCTTAACTTTGAAATGCTTAAATAAATGTGAACAACTCAAGCAACTTAATTTATCACACAGAAGTCATTTAAACTGTTTGATCTTGACAGGGTATCGAAATTTAATTTTTTCCTTTATTCTTGCAAGGGCAACAAAGGTTAGGAGTAAAAGCAACTGTATGGTTGTGATACATGGTGATACAAGTTGATGCTGTGTTACTTGACTTGCTGATATACATGATAATAGCTATACACTTAATTTTCCTGTGACTGTGTATCTATAGGTTATGTGGATAAACCATGTTAGATGATACAACGCTTTATGCTACAAGATAGTATAATACTCAAAACTTGGGTGTGTTAGATTTTTAACATATATTGTATGTTTAGATCAAAATTCAATTTAGCCCCTTCAGTGTGCCCTTCCTGTTTTCTTCCTTTCGTGCAGTTAAGAAAAGTGGACAAATGAAGGAATTTTGTTTTAAATCTAGTAGAATTTCTCAATTCAGATTGTTATCCCGAACTTCAAAGTATTGACAGTGTGTATCACTGACGTGAAAGTTCTGAGGAAACGTGTTTCATTGCTGTTGCAGTTCAAATAATGATAAATCAAGGTAGGATTGTTTTAAGAAGGCAAGACTGATGAGAAAGAGCTGTTTGGATCTCGGTTTTCTGCTGATGCTGTTGTTTAAATGGAGTGGTGACTGCTGTAAACGCTGGCTTCTGCAAAAGTGGTAGCAGGAATGTTATTGTCAGATGTGAAAAGCACGCTTAGGGTGTTGCGGGATCATAGTTTTTAGCCAAGCATCATTCTGTGCGTGCACTGTGTTACTTAATAAAACTTTTCCTAGATAGAACTTCTCCCAATAGCTTTGTTTCTTACTATGTGAAGTAATGTTTTTTTGCAGGTATACTTAAAAAATAGTAAAATCAAAGCAATATTTTGTAAAACTGATTGTTTACTACTTTAGGTTTCTGGATAACATGCTGTTCAAGACACTTTAGTGCTGAAATAATTTTTTTACTGCCTACAAAAATTTTGTTTAGCTGCTTCTTAGGATATTATTTTTATTTTCTTCCTCTTCAGTATCCTGTTTTTGAAGTACACAAAACAAGCAATTTCATTGCTTTTTATTTCATCTTGTTTTGTGCTGTTCACTTCTCAGTTGCTTAACTGGAGTATTACTGAATTTTGCATTTCAGATCGTTCACAAGATCCAAACGTATTTGGTTAAATGTAATTATCCAGAGTATTGTGGTTGTATGTGTGGTAACGCTTGCCTTATTTAGTTTTGCTGTTAAAACATGATTTCTGTTCAAAATTACTTCAATAGTACTGGTTTTTTTTAGAGTTCTTTGCATTATGGTAGGATTTTTTTTTTTTTTTTTTAGAGGTAGTTGTTCAGCTTTCATTCATCGCTTGAGAATGTAAGTAGTAACTTTTCCATTTCCTTTAGAGAGGTTGTTTTCTAAATTTTTGTTGTGATAGCACAGTTCAAGTGGTCAATTAAGGGTACAAGCATCTTTAATTTCCTCAGAGATTTGATGGACATCATATATGAGAATCTACTTACATGCTATAAAATTACAAAATACAAAAACTGCACAAAACCAAGGGTTGCGTGCTTGAAATCTGTGATGGTTTGTGCTTTGGAATACCTGTGAGATAAGAGCTGCCCTTTCATGGGAAAAGCCTGCACCTACACACACAGAGATGCTTTGGTGTTTTGTAAAACTATACATCTCGGAAAGTGAAAAGTTGAGAAGAATCTCATTCTAGTTTAGTTTTCAAGGATCCCGATTGAACTCGATGCTCTCTCCCCTGTGTGTATATTCTGCTGTTACCATGTGTACTTTTGAAGGTTCTCAGTTTTGTTGCTGGCAATACAAAATTGTAGATGTGTAAGAACCTAAGTTTAAAAAAAAACAAACCAAAACTGGTACTGACTGGGATTGTCTTACAGTTGATGGAATTGGAGGACTGGATAACAGTTGAATGCTGGCAGGGATCCAACCCAATCCAACCTTTTTTTAAACGTTTATTTGATTCAAGGTATTTCTGTTTCCCAGACTGTTAAGACAGTTGAGAGAGATCAGTGCTTACAAACTGCTTCCTTTTTTTTTAACACTTACAGAATGAAAATACAGAGGACAAGGGTATTTTTTTCTGTTTTGTAATGAGTCCTGACAGTAGCAGCAGGGTTTTTGAGGACCTGGAGGAAACAGACAGGACAGGAGGGAGCTGTGGTCGCTATTGGTCTTTGTTGAAGACATATGTCTGCTTAACAGACAATATTTGTTAAATCCTATGAATTTACGTACTTCTGTCAGTATTGTTAAGGAGCCAGGATTTTTTACATGTGAAATTCTAGTAAAACTTATTTTCATCTTACTTTAATTAGCTGTCTTTATTTGGATCATAGATTTTAGAAAATTATCCTAAAAAAATTCCAAACCTGCAAAAAACCAACCAAACAAAAAAAACCACCCTCAAACCATTTGCTGGAGGATGATAATCCTGCAGGTTTTGAAAAGAAGTAATAATGGCACAGAAAAAGTCTGTTTGAGAATGACTCCTATTTATAGTTTTTAGCTTAGACTCTTAGATAGTGTGCTCAATCTTTGCTTTAACTATAGTGTTTCCTTTTTTTTTTTTTGACTAATAGAAAGCAATAAGTGCTGCCATTTAGCATGCAATGTATACAAGTATATTATGTTACAGAACAGTATGTTTATATCTTCACTTGCATAAAGCAAGTTTCACTTCATGCAAGTGAAGAATATAGTTGGGGCAGGAGTGACTTCTTAATATAATCTCTCAGTAGAAGGGAATTTGTGGTTCAGAAATGCCTCAGGAAAGAATAGAAATGATATGCTGCTATTGTTCCCTTCATCCAAGACTAGGATCACTATTATTTACCTGCATTTTGAGAGCGTAAAACGTATTTTCATCTTGTAGAGTAAATAACTTTGTTTTATAGTATTAGTTTAATAGACAAATAATTGGATAAAAGCTGACATAAAGTCCTCGTGTGAAACAACATGAGTGTTTGATCATTATAGGTGGTTACCAGCTTCAGTCATTAATACACAGAAGTGTTTTACTCACTCATTTATATCTGTATTTTGTACGGATATAAAAAAAAAATCGTTATTCCCAGCATTAGCCACAAGATGGCCACATTTGCATAGAATTTGAAATAGCTGAACCCTCCTGTTTCCATCTGGATGACTATGTATCATACGTATATGTTAAGTGTTTTTAATGGAATGAAAATGCAAAGAAGGCAAAAAAAAAAGTTAAAATATGTAATTTAGCAATTATGTTACATTTAAGGCATAACTGACTTTCTTTTGAGTATTTATATTCCATTACAATGCAAACAGTCATTCCAGGAGCATTCAGAAAGAATTTAGTTAATGAGCTCAGAGAGGTGCTGTCTGAATACCAACAGTTTGATGGTAAGCAGTTAAGATACATTACCAGAAGTTCTAATTCCTGGCTTAGGTTACTTATACACTTCATAATTTCTGTCTTGAGGCAATTGTCTCTACCATCCAGTGAGAGTGGTTGCTACACCAAAACATCTAATGTAACTGCGTTTGAAACCACGTGTCAAACATTGTCCTACATGTTTCTAGTTGTTTGTTTTTTTCCAGTTGAGATGATTTTGACCAGACTACACATACAGTAAAGCTGACAGATCAAACTGAGTTGGAGCCTTTTTAGAAAGAGCTTTTGGCAGCCTTAGGTAAGCCTTGAGCTCTTCACCTTGCTCAGTGTTTTAATTGTGTTCTTGGCTCCTGATGCCTATTTCAGGAACTCTTAAAAAGGCATGATTACTTCCCTATTCTTGAGGGGGGGGAAAAAAAAGGTATGTAAAGTTAGATATAATAAGCTAAATCTTTGTATGAAGGTGAATAGTTTTTGTTTTCAGACCAGTTTCAATGTGTCAAAGGCATGCCTTCAGGAAGGTGGTGCAGTAAGTGTTGAAGATAGTAGGATATAGTTAGTTGTTATTTTGCAAAACTTGTTGAAAATTATTAGCCAGCTGCTGGGCATTGTTTGAAATTTTATCTCTGTAACTTAGGGATTTGAAGAGATTGATTTTTAGAACATTGTTTTCTGCCTTGATCACATGGACTAGCGTGCTTCTAGATATTTTGTCATCTTAGCTTGACCTGGAACATCTCCTCTCATTCTAAGGATGGCAGTAGCGCTTTAATCCCTATTTGTGAGCATTAATGTCTTAAATGGCAGACACTGAGGCGAGTATAAGCACAGTTTGAAGGATATTGATACAAACCAGTATTACTGACTTTCTGGGTTTTCTGGGAAGGCTATTGATTTGTTTCAGGCAGGGATGAGGGAGAGGAAACCCTAGATGACGTAGAAGTTCTCTGATATGGTCAGCATTACTGTATGACGTTTTTAAAGTGCTAGTAAGGGAGCTGAAAGCTGTGTTTCTGTGATGGAAAGTGACTTGCAACCTTAACAGTCAGGTTATAATCAGCCTTAGCTTGCTTAGAATACTCGATAATTTGCTAGAAATTTTTGTTGCATAAATAAACGTCGTCTCACCTTTTTGTACATGACATTCAGCACTTGAGTGCTGGAGAGATTTCAGATTGACTGACTCTTTGTTTCAGTGTGTAAGTGTACTTGTTGACCATAAGTGATTTAATTTTTATTTATTATAACAATTTTTTTTCGTACCTTGGAAATGACTCTTTAAAATAGTCCATGGAAGGAGTAGTGGCAGAGGCCTTACGGATTCACCTGTAATCCAGTGATTGTTGTCCTTGTTCTATCATTTCTCCTGTCACTGTGTACTCCTTTTATGTGATGAAAGGGGAAAGGAGCTGAACTGGGCCTGGGAGATGTGGATGCTCTACAGTCCTGATTAAGTCCATAAAAGTAATTGTTGTGTTAATGTGGTGTGTATTTGAGAAAATGACACACTTCCACTCCTCTTTTGCACCTGTTTTCTGAAGTGACGTGATTTTCTGTGTTAAAGAAGCAGGTACTACTGTCCAAGCTCAACAAATGTGCAGCGCTGCTCCGTGGGTGGTGTATGCTTGACACTGCAGTGTCAAACAACAAAACAACTGCTGGTTTTAAAGTTGATCGTGTTTGGTTTTTGTTTTTTTTGTTTTTTTTTTTAGAGGAAAAATGCCATTTCTGCACAAGCTATTCTCATGAAAATTTTATTTACCATTTCTTTATCAATAAACTGACTGAAGCCAAGGTACCCAAAAGTCATGTCTACACGGAGATACAGCCATGTCTATTCAGAGTCAGCCAAGCTCTCATTTCTTTGCACTCCAGATTTTTTTTTTTAAGGATTCTACCAAACAACTGTTTAAAACCAAAACCAAGTACCTAAAACTAGAATTTGCTGAACTTCTGTGAAAGAAATTGTCATTGTAGTGAAACTGCTCGTCAGCTGGGTGACAAACCTGGTTGTGGTGACCAGAAACGCTTCTCAGCTACCTGGTGTTTCTTCATCTTTACTTCAAAAATGTTGTATAATGTCATAAAACTGTTTGCATTGATTTATGACAAACGTAGAGTTTTGCTGAAGTTGACCCGTGAGTATGGTACTGTGGTTCATTCATTACTATAGAAAGAACCATTCTGTACAAAAAATCTGGGAAGAGAATTTTTTTTGTCTTTGTGTGTGGCGGCTTCTTTGTAATTAACTGGTAGAGGAGGGGAGCTTGTTTTCATACTATATATTAGATTGTCTGGTTTTACTTTTGTTGAAATAAAGGGGGAAAAATATCCATCCTTATGAGAAACAGAATTGTTTTTATTGTTATTCAAAGCAATAATGTTCAGTCAGTGTTTACTAAAAATGCCATTCTTATTTATTCTCTTTTCTTCAAACATTTAGTAGTTAAAAAATGTAAGAAAGCTTCAAGTTTCAGTAGATTCCAAATAAACAACTTCCTCAGCTTTTGAGAAATCCTCCATCCCAAATACTGTATTTTCCATAGTTTGAACTCATAAACAAGCAGGTGCCTTCAAATCTTAGATTTATTGGAAAGTGTCAAGAACAGGAAATTTATTTAGAGATTTTAGTTTATGTTGCTGGCTGTTGTCCAAGGATCACAAAACCATTTAAGAAGTGAATTCCGTGAGGTGTTGCTTTTCTCCTTGTAGTGACTGTTTTTCTCCTCTTCTTAGTACAATTTCATGCTATATTGGTATTTCAAAGTATTTTCCTTTCTCTTTTGTTCTCATCCTACATAAAATTCCTGTTTCCCTGAATTCTAATTTATCTCATTTCACTGCTTCTGTTGTTTCATTTATTCATTTCTTTCTTCTTATATATGTATTTACTTACTTACTGGTTATCTGCTCTCATATGGTGTTCTGGGCTACTGCCATGGTTTGAGCCCACCCAGCTGGCAACGAAGCAACCAGGTGGCTGCTTTCTTGTTCCTACCAGTTTCTGGTGGGATGGGGAGGAGAAAATACAACAAAAAGCTTGAGAGCCGAAACAAAGGACAAGGAGGGCTCACTCACCAATTATGATTGCAAGCAAAAGACAGACTCATCTCGAGGAACCAAATCGACTTAATTTAAACAAAACCATCCCAAATTTACCAAATGAATCAGTAGAAATACAGCTTAATCTTAAATACACTTTCCCCTCCACCCTTCTGTTCTTCCCAAACCCAGATCTGTTGTCTCCTCCCCGCAAGCAGTGCAGGGGGGGAGGGGATGGGGACTGTGGTCAGTCGCAGTCTGTTCCCTGTTGTTGCTGCTGCTCCTTCCCCCTCAGGAGGAAAACTGCTCTTGGTCCTGCCCTCTGGCAACTTGATATCCCTCCCATGGGAGACAGTCCTCCATGAACTTCTCCCACCAGCGTGGGTCCTGTTTGCAGACTGTAGTCCTCCCAGTAACAGATCGCTCCATTGCGGGCTTCCCCCAGAGTCATGGACTTCTTTGGGATCACTCCTCTGCTCTGGTGTGAAGTCTTCCATGGGCTTCAGGCAGGATTCTTGCCCACCATTGGTCTCTAAAGAGTGCAGGGGCTTGGCCTGCCATCTGGGCACCAGGCTGAAGGGGAATGACTGCTGTGGCATGCCTGCCCCACGGCTTCCTCACTGACCTCAATGTCCACGTGGTCGTCTCTCACATGTCACTTCTCTCCAACACAAAGAACACTCAACATAAAAAGAAGTTGCCCAACAGGTGTCTTCCTCTGTTATCACAGTGGTGCTGTTTGGTTCGGCCTTGGCCAGAGGTGGGTCTGACTTGAAGCTAAAGTGGGTTCTGGAAGGTTCTTACAGGAGCCATGCCAATAACCCCGTCACCTGCTGCCAAAACCCCGCCAGGCACAAACCCAATGCAATTCTATTTCTCAAAGAGAAGCAGCTGATGAAATGTACACTTTCTTATCTTCTCTGCTGTCTCTTAGGTGCTAGAAATCAGTTGAACGGCAACAGATCATTCATTTTTATTTCTCAGAGGGATCAGAATGATTGTGTGCTCACTATAACCGAAATGTCATGAAGTGATTTAGTTGGTTGATTTTGATATTTTATTCTTGTTTGGTTGGTTGGTTTGTGTGAGTTTTTTGTTGTTGTTTGTTTGGTTGTTTTTCTTTCTAGCAGAAACTGTGGTGCGTATCGGAGATTACAGTGCATTTTTAGGTAGCCAACTAGTGATGTACCTTAAGATTGTTATATCTGATTGTACCTGTTTGAAGAAGCTGTGCTTCTAGTTAGTGTTTACAAAGTGGCAGTACTTGAAATGTACTCTTCATATAACCAGACAGTCTTCAAAGCTGTTGTGTTTTTATTTTTCTTTCTTTAGAACACTTCATCAATGACACCATGTGATATCTTATCTGGACTCTATAGCATCCTGGAAGTGACAATATTTATGATTTTGTTTGTCAGTTTGCTCTCCTCTCCCCCCTGCCAACTCTTTTCATTCACTGCTCGTCCATAATCAGTATTGCATAGATGTATGAAGCATCACAACTGTTTCTCTGAGAAAAAGTCATTTTTATCATGCTTTACAACATATAGTACATGAGTGATAGAAATTGAACATGACTGCCTGATTAAATTACACTTTCCTTTGCCTGGGGGCATCTGTTGTTGTGTCTGGATATTACAGTGTGTTTGCTTAATGGTTCTAACAGTTTCGTCTTTTCTGTTTTGCATATATAGCTGGAAGGGCCGTGTGTTCTGCAAATACAGAAAATCCGCAATGTCTCTGCACCAAAGGATAATGAAGAATCTCAGGCTGCTCCCAGAATGTTACGTTTGCAGATGACCGATGGACACACAAGCTGCACAGCTGTAGAATACAGTAGCATGTCAAAAATCAGGTGAACGACTTTGAAAAAGAAATTTTGCTTTGATTGTTAAGTGTCCTTAAAATAGTGGAAGTGTCTTTAGTCATATAGGGAAAAATTGTTTAACAAAACAGACTTTCTTCATGAATTTTGTGTATAAAGGAGAACCTTAAATTCAGGGTCCAAAAGTCTGTAAGAATGCAATTTACAATACTGTTTATGCTGAAGTGCATAATGGAAAAAAGCGGATTTTACAGACATCTGCTGAGTTCGAGTTGACATGGCACACAGCGTTTTAAGTGTGCGCAAACTTGAGCCAAATTCCTAATTTTTAATAGTAGCAGATCTTTTGTATGACTATGGTAGCAAGAATGTCACAGGCCTAACACAATTAACAATGCAACCACGGGCAAGGCTTTAACTTGAATTGAATTACTACGTATTTCTTCAATTAAAAATGAAGGCTGAGAGAGCTAATTGTTGTTGAACATGAGGATTTTTCATGTGTTTGGTTATGAAGATGCTTAAAATTTTCTCTATTGTTTAGTCTCTGAAGTCATGGTGTGTTTTGCTCTTCACTGTAGTTCAGGTTACTTTGATTTTAAAAAAAAATAAAAATCTTCCCCTGTCTGACCCATTGCAAGAGTTAGACATAGCCTTCATTTTCGAATGTCATCTCTTACTGTTAAACTGCTCCTTCTGAGCAGATTCCAGCTTTCACTTGACAGTGGTCCTCCCTTAAAAAGCAGAACACTTAATGATATTTTAATTTTAGCTTGAGCTAGCAGTACTTGGAATATCATGTTCCAGCGTGAGTTTAAAGAGAGCAGAAAAGGAAGGCAAACAGGCTTTCTGTGGAAGTAGACTCTAGATCACAAGATACTTACAGAACACCACCCAGTAAAAGACGTAATTGAAAGCTTTTTAGATAAAATCTCAAAAATGTCAGACAACTTGTCACGCTAGTAATATGAGCTCTTCTGTTCAAGTAACGTTGTGTGAAAATCTAATTAGTGTTCTGTGTGGTTGTTTCAGATATGAATTAGAACTATTAATATGCTCTTTCAGTACATAGTGTTTATTGAAAAAAAATCCCAGTTTTCTTTTAAATTAGAAGTTCTTCATGACTAGGGCTTCCATTTACCCCTCGCCCCCTTTGCATAATTTTCATTTTTTGCCATATTTCTTTCCTGTCTGTTTTTCCTGATCTAATTTTCTTTGCTTTTATCAGAACAATACTGAAAATCCATTAATATTACTAAGGTTAATACCAGTAGTGCTGAAATTGGATGACTCCACTGTGAATGTTCCTCGCTGTGCGATATGGTCCTGTGATTGCAACAATAGCTTTAGCGTAGTTTAAAGAGATTATTGTCTCTCAGCTGAAAGGTTATAACTGACTGTGTCCTGTTTCTCACAAGAAAAATTGGTTTCCAGGTTGTACTGCTTGTCGTATCTTTCAATTACGAGTTGGAGATATGCTATTCTTTTATGCATCTGGTGGTGTTTTTCATAGGGTAGATTGACATGAAAGAAAGTTAGGGAACCTCCTTGTGGGAGCAGACCACAGAGAGCATCAATATAGTTTTAACTTGTAGAGAAGCAGCACTATAGGATACATGTTTTTGTATTTATTCTGATACCATCCTGGCTACTAGTGATGTATAGAAAGCTTCTTTTCTAACAGCTCTTTGTTTTTTCCTAAGTTAAATGTCTGAAACAAATGAGATGATTAACCATCTGGGGTTCCTTTATTTATGAATTATAAATATATCCTAGGATGAGGAACTTATTTCAAAGTCTGTTGTCTGAGAATATCTTCTGTTTAGTATAAACAGATCATATCCTTAGCTTGCTATTGTTAAATTGGGTTTTAACCAAACAGACAATTTGCAAACATTAATCTCTGTTAGAATCTAATTTGCAGTATGGTATTTTTGTGTAATGAATGGGAAGTGTTCCAATAAAGCTGTTGAAAAGTACTGTGCGTATTGAAGGAATTATTGCAGAGGTTTTTGATGCTAATTTTTTATTATGAAATATAAAACTCTACCCTTGTTATATTTTCAATGTTGTTATGTGGGTTTGGTGGAAAACATCAATAAATATATTTGAAATATTTGGCTTTGTTTCTACTTCTAGTCTGAACACTCCACCTGGAACAAAAATTAAGCTTTCAGGAATTGTTGAAGTGAGAAATGGATTCTTGCTGTTGGATGACAGTAACACAGCAGTTCTCGGAGGTGAAGTGGAGCATCTTATAGAAAAATGGGAATTACAAAGGGTGAGGTAACACCACTGGAAATGCTTGTCTTACAGGATGCGTATTGCATTTAATGACATCAGGCTTAATGTATTGAATGTGAACTTCTATATGATGAGTTTTTAGAACTTTACTGTCACAATATGTTTAGGGATGCAGCCAAATATATATAAATAGGCCTTTTGTATAATGTTGCAAATAAAGAAATCAGAAGTGGTCTTTTCATGGCAATTGATTCCGTTCATAGTCTGCAGGGGTAGAAAGCGTTAATCAAATGTATTAAATTTATTATAGTGCAGTCATGGGTGGTTACTTTCCTAAACGCTTTGTTTGGTACCAACACAGTATAGAATGATGCCTTTTCCAGTTACCATTTGCAGACTGTATATTTTTGAGGCAAAAAAAGCTATGGTAAATATATGAAAAGCATTGAAGTTGGTAACCTTACATATGAATTCTGTATTGCAGATTTTATTAGTGCTGGGCCAAAATTTATTTTAAAGTTAGGGTTATACAGTGACCATTCTGGTAGATTCTGTTTGGCGATTTATCGTTGAAAATACTTTTTAGAAAACATTCCTGTTTTTTTAGTGATGTGTCTTGTTTGATTAAAAAGGAGGTTCTGGGGCCAACAGCAGAACTATCTCATTTTACCTTTTTTATTCATATTTAGTATAAAGTCCTGTGAGTTCTGTCTCCAGTTAAAAACTGATGGGGGTGGACGAGACACACATAGAACTAATGCATTCTTAAGAATGCCATCTAATTTGGAAGAGAAGGGTGAATAGAATCAATTGGCCTTCTTAGTGATGTTTTGGACAGTCTGTTTTCATGTTTCTTCTATCTGGGCTTCAACACATAAATGTTGCTTTATAAATATTAATATTTTTTTTGAGGTCAGCATCAAGAAATAACACAGAACACATCCTGTTTACATTAAAGCAAGCCATTTAATAAGCGTTGGCATGCTGCTGACTAGAGCAACTTTCAGTGCTTATTGTTAGCCATTTGTGTTGGCTTTACGTGATGTTGTTAGAAGAGAAGTAACTTAAGTTTTCATTGATTCACACTGGTAAGATAAATTGTAGAAAGCAAACTATTGCCTCTTGCTGTCCCCTCAAATCCCTGGTTCCATCTACAGTTTGCTAGAGTATTTGTTTTCCTTTTCTTTTTGGCCAATTCACAGCACATGATCAGGTTCCCAGCATGAATGTGGCCATGTCAGAAAAGCTGTGAGTGACAAAAGAAAGTAGTTTGGACAGGTGAATCATGACCACTGGAAATTGTAGTTCCAGTTCTGTATCGAGACTGACAGCTAGGTCAGATAGGTCCCAAACAACTCTATAGAAGCCAGATGCTAACTTTGATAGCAATTTCCTCATGAACTTGATGTGTCTGTCCTGTTTAGACAGCTTTACAGAAGAGAGTGGTTGACAAATAAGCAAGATTGTCAACTCTCAAAGGTATTCGAACAAGAACATTGCCAGTCCTCGTCTAATCTTGCCACTGAAACTTAAATGCTGAACTGTGTTTGCATAAAAGACAGAAAATCTGTGTTAATGTGACTATTTCAAATTACTCTTTGAAGCCACTTTTTTTTTCTCTCTACTATGGTGACCGAGAAGTGTTAATAGGGCTTCTTGTGTTAGATGATGAAATACATTTCTTTTATAAGTATAAAAAAAATAGTACTATTAAGTCAAATATTACCAGACTTCGATTGTAAAGTTGTATATCCATTCTCAAGTTATTGCCTCTGCGCCTACCTGTCAGCTTCTGGTTGTGTAGCTGCATTACCATTTTATTCCGTTCAGAACAATGGTGAAATTACTCTCGGGAGGAATCAAGTTCTAGTGATGAAAGACTTGCACTACAAATGTAGTGTGTGCGGAAGGAAGACCATATTATCACGCTGCATGTAGAATAAAAGTGTTACTCCTTCAATTTTATCATAAAGTAGTTCTTGCTAGTAATTTTAAATTTTCTGAAGGCATCACTGTTTAAGCAACAGTAAATAAATAAGGAAGAAGTAAATGAGAGTGTTGCTATATGACTCTTTTTTTAGACTATTTGGAAATACAAGGTAATATGCCATGGACTTCTTTAGATGAGAATACAGTTCCAAATAATTATTGTTTCATAATGTTCCTAGTGTTCTGGTAGTGACTAGTGTTTCGATCAGTGGGTATCAGTAAGTACAGGATATTGGTGGTGCTCTTCTAATGAAGGAAGAGTACTTTGTGTTGCTATTAATCAAAATATCAGATGATATGTAAGTGAAGGCTGAAGCAGAATTTGCTGAGATGATTGATGAGACTGGTAAGCCCTTTTCTTTTTAAAACATAGGATCTGTCAAATTACAGACTATGTGAAAGTAAAGTTCTCTAGTATGCTTAATGATTCCTCTGGTTTTGATGAAGGTGAGACTAAATATTGAGGTTATCTGATGAGGAAGGGGAGTAATTTTATATATACTTCAGAATCCATGTTAGAAAGAACTGTGAAAGTATAGTAATATGTAATATTTAGGAATTCTTTCTTGTATTGTAAACCTTTGTTTCTTAAGAGATTTCCTAGAAGGAAAAGAAATATATTTCTCTAATGTCACAATCCAAATACAACAGAAAGGATAAAAGAAGACTAACGATTGGTGGGGTTTTTTTATTCAGTGCAAAGAGAAGTTTAATTTCAAAAGCAGTTGTTCTTGCTTCTCAACAGCCAGGGCTACCTGAGAATAAAGTATCAAGACTGTTATTTATCATTAGGCAGAGTTCTTTTACTCTGTATAACGATTTTATGCAATAAATTGGCATGATTAAAAAATCTGCATAGCTAAATGCTAGTAAACATGCAGTCATTTCTTAAGTACTTTTTTGCTGTTTACCAAATTCTGTGTTTGAACAACGATTTGGAACAGTCTCTTTCTTGTTTGTGTTTCCTTGATTCTGATTTTGGAAAGAAAAAAAAAAATATGACCTTAAACTTAATCAAATTCTTCCTGATTATAGGACATGAGGGATGAACTACGATCAAATGCCCTTGTTCTGAGGCTATTATATAAATATTTTTATTATCATTTGATCCAGTCTATTCTATAATTGCCTACATTTCTTTAGTTCCAAACAACAGAAACAACAAAATATAAGGTTTATTGCAACTAGAATCCCTGCTGTGGGGATGTGAAGCGGCTTGGCTATGGAATTGTAGTGTGCCACTTCAGTTAAGCGATACAGAAAGGTATGGGAATGCTACAGTGATCAGTCCTTGGTTAGCTCGTAATTCTCAGGCAGCACTTTTAAGTGAACTGACTTAAACTAAAGCATAAAAATTTTGCACTTTTCTTTGCTTTGAAGAATTTATTGAATTTTGAAGAATTTATCACTGTGTTTTTTGCTCCGAGACATGAGCAAGAGGATTTTAATACTTATTTCACCCTTGAAGTGAATTAATAACCATAAATGATATAGAAAATGGTCTTAGGTTCCTGAATAAAAGTAGTTAACTTGAAAACAGTGGACCAGAAGTTTTGATATGGGTATTAGTTAGCTAAATTTAATCTTTTATCTATTTTAAGAAATTCTCTGATAGTATGATGGCTTAAAGCATATTCACATGTAGACTACAGTTCTTGTGATGGAATTAAATCCATTTTACGTCAGGGTAATAAATATATAGGTAAATGCTATATATAGCCTTAATTAATTAAAACTTTCGCCGCCAATAGGTAGTAGTAAATGATGTATGTAATCATGCAAGACTTCCAGTGGGGGGGGTGAAAGGGACAATAAGAAATGAGGACAATAAAACAGGTGCTTTATAGGAAATGCAGTTTTGAAACATTTGAACAACATTAAGGACCTGTTCTTTCTTTTTTCCACTTCTGACACCAAATATTTCTGTGTAATATGAAATAATTAACACATAACTGAATGTCTATAGCAGTGAATCTCATTATCTTGCAGATTGCTATTCTTGTCGCAGTTTGTAAAGAAAGAAACAGCGTATCAACTGCGACCTGATATTTTAATGCAATCTTTTTACTGTTGGTGGCAACTAGTAATTTGTCTTATTTGAGGATACTTAATTTTCAGGCCTAGGTCACAGAATTCTTGATGGTGACTAGGAGTTTAGAGCACATCTGCGCTGTAGGTATGTTTTTTAGGGAGAGCACACAGCCTGAATCACCTGAAGCACACAGCACGCATCACTGCTTGGCGCCTAGAATTGTTGTATTAGGTTTTATCAGGGGATACAGACCTGACTGGTCCTTTCAGTATTTGCTTATGGATGGGTTCATGAATTTTGCAGAATTCTTGAAGTTGGAAAGGACCTCTGGAGGTCATCTGGTACAACCCCACTGCTGAAGCAGGGCCACCTAGAACCATGTCCAGGCAGCTTTTGAGTATCTCCAAAGATGGAGACTCCCAGCCTACCTGGGCAACCTCTGTGCCAGTGCTCCATCACCCTCATGGTGTAAAAAAAGCTTTTCCTGATGTTCAGAGGAATCCTTCCATGTTTAATTTTGTTCCAATTGTCTCTTGTCCTGTCACTGGACATGACTCAAAAGAGCCTGGCTCCATCTTCTTTCCAGTCACCCTTCATGTAGGTTGATAGGATCCCCCTGAGCTTTACCTTCTCTAGGTCGAATTGGTCCGATCACTTTTCTAAAATGCTTTATCTGTGCCTTTACAACCTCTAGCGGCAGAAGGTTCACTGGGTGCTATGTAAAGAAACATCTGCTGCCTATTTGTGTGCTGCTTTGTTCTGTTAGTATATGTTCTGTTAGTGTAGTATATACCTGATAATATGCTACACTATATATACTTGGTATTTTCTTTGTCTTCCTACTTCTCATTCAAGCTTCACTTTAGATGCTCCAGGATTTAAAGTGTATCATTGTTTTTTTTTTCTTGTGTTCAAAATATTCATTTTGCAAGTTTCATATACTTTCCAAAATAGATAGATTTATGATATAATCTGTTTTCTGTTTAACTTATTAATCAACAGTTTTCTTTTACAGAGTTTAGCAAAACACAATAGGAGCAACATTGGAACAGAAGGTGGCCCTCCCCCTTTTGTACCTTTTGGGCAGGTATAGTGTACTTCTCTTGGTCACTTCATCAAAAAACCTGTATCGTGGTATCTAGGGAACCTGGTTCCAGTTAAAGACTATCAAAACACCTTACTCTAGATCACGATAACTTGGATCTGAAAAACGCGCTTGTTTTTTAAAAAAATGTGTTGATTATGTCATTTTGTTGTGCCAGTTTATATTTAGCAATTTTCTCTCGACTTCAAGCCTAAGTTTTCTTTAGGATGTGGAGCCTTTGATTCTTCTGGTCAGATCTTGTAAGAGCTACCGTAGTCCCTTCTTAAACACCAAAGGTTTTTGCAAGAATCATATTAGCTACATCACAAACTAACCTTAAACATAAAAGCTACGATTTTTCACTTTTCTAGTTGTTTTTTGTTTTTGTTTTTGTTCTTGTTTTTTATGTCAAATGAGAGTAGGCAGACGAGTTAATTAAAACTTTCTTTTGCATTTTCAGAAATGTGTGTCTCAGGTACAAGTGGATAGCAGAGAGCTCGATCGCAGGAAGACTCTGCAAATGACAAATACTGTAAAAACTGTTGCGGACAATGATGAATTTGAAAAGCAGAGAACAGCTGCTATTGCAGAAGTAGCAAAGAGCAAGGAGGTTAGAATGCATGTGTTGCAGCATTTTGCTGTGGTTGGTCTTTTCTTGTCATTTTAAATATTTCTGTCTTAAATGACAAATGCGTTCTGATGTTTGCCTGTTTATAATTCTACTCAAGTATATTTAGAAAGATGAATCAAAAATAGAGTGTCCTTTTGGCTTGATGAGTATGTTCTGATTTTCATAAGGCTAATAAATTTATCAATTTTTATTGTAGATGTGATTTTGATTTGATACCACTATGAAAAACTGTAGGCTTTACAACTTGGCTAATGAGATTTGAGTAATAAACACAAGTTACGAATTATCATCTGTTTTTTTTCAGTTCTCGAAACTCCATAATTCCCTGCATTCAGTCTGAAAGACTAGCTAGGAAGTTTAATTCTAATGTGTCAGGTTTTTATGTCCTCCCCTGGTTTTCTTTTTAGTTTATTTTTCAGATTTGCTTAGCAAGTCATAAAAACTAGAATTATGTAGCCTTTTTACAGCCTCATTTGGGCATAGGGGAAAAAATACCTACCTAATAAATTAATCTTTTTGTGTGTATGTGTAAACTGGTGCTTTATTTGTTGATGCAAAGCATAATCATTAAATATACAGCTGCATCAAATTTACTGTGCTTTTTCTGCTAGTTCAATATTAAGGCTTATTTTCCTAAGTTCTGTTTACTGAAATGTTCTTTTTGTGCTTATCTAAAGACCAAGACGTTTGGAGGAGGTGGTGGTAGTAGCAGAAGTAATCTCAGTGTGAGTGCTGCAGGGAATCGAAACAGGGAACTATTTCAGAAAGAGAAGATAACAAAACCTGAAGGAAAGAATGAAGGTGTCTACCGAGAACTGGTAAGATGGAACACTTAAATGGAACCGTAAACATGTACTATTAAAAAAACAAAAGAACCCCAAATGGTATAAAAATAAAACCAAAATATCCTGAGGAATAAAGGCTTTCCTTTCAATTAATTTTGAAGTTTGTTTAGAAAACTTAGAGTGCTTGTGTAGCTTACTGAGATAGTTATGAGTTTCAATGAGATTTTGTTAAAAAAAATAAAACCAAGTCCTCACAAAAGAAACATAGTACTATATGTGGTATAGGACACAGATTTATTTTCTTGTTTAAATAAGCTTACCAGTTTTTCATGTTAATGTTTATTAATTCATTTTAGCCAGGAAGACTTTTATCCTTCAGTCTCATCATATCAAATAATACTTTAATGTAACTTTCTTCTGAAATAATTTAATATTTATGTTAAGAATCTGGTTTAAAACATTTCTTTGACATTGAGAAAGGTGTTAGTTTGATATTTAAAATAACAAAGTTGAAATGCTGTTGTTATCACATGGGAATGTCATACTTAAGTGGTGACAAGTAATGTTGCCTTTTAAGTAAGCTGAGTTGTCACTGAGGAGTCTGAACTGTGCCTCTTAATCCAAAACATCACCTTCCAATGTATTTCATAACCTTATGCTTACTGAGAAGTGTTCATAGAATCCTAGAATGCTTTGTGTTGGAAGGGACCTTTACAGGTCACCTAGTCCAACTCTCCCTACATTGAGCAGGGACATCTTCAACTAGAACGAGTTACTCAGAGCCCCATCCAAACTGACCTTGAATGTTTCCAGGGATGGGGCATCTTCCTCTTCTCTGGGCCACCTGTTCAGTGTTTCACCACCCACACT
>VWZK01006918.1:108428-259876 GCA_013396935.1 Baryphthengus martii
AGTCTTCTTTATATCTAGTCTAAATCTACCCTCTGATAGTTTAAAACCATTAACCCTTGTCCTTTTGTAGCAGGCCCTGCTGAAAAGTCTGTCCTCATCTTTCATACATCCTCTTTATGTTTTCTGTCTTATTGAACCTCATGAGGTTCATATGGGGCAATGTTTAGATCTTGTCCAGGTCCCTCTGGGTGGTATCCTGTCTCTCTGGTGTGTCAGCTACACCATTCAGCTTACTGTCATCTGAAAACTTGCTGAGGGTGCACTCAGTCCCACTGTGTCATTGATGAAGATGTTAAACAGTACTGGTCCCAGTACGGACCCCTGAGGGACACCACTTGTTACTGATGACCATCTAGACATCAAGTCATTGTCCGCCACACTCTGGATGCGACCATCCAAGCAATTCCAAAGAGCCCACCCATCCAGCAATTTGGAGGGAAGGATGTTGTGAAGACTATGCCAAAGGCCTTGCAGACGTCCAGATCGATGACAACCATCGCTCTTCCCTTGTCCACTGATGTAGTTACTCCATCATTGAAGGCCACTAGGTGTTCTTTGGGATCGGGTATAAGATGAGCAATCATTGAAGTTTCTGGTTTGATTACTTCAGTAATATGAAAGTTGATGGCGGAGGAGGTATTTCTTATAGAGATCAACTCCGGAGAGGAGTCTCCAAGTACGTAATAAAAATTAATAATTCTGATTTGAGTGATGAAAGCAGACTGAACGAGATATCGCAACAGTGTAGTAACTTGGTAAACTAATATTAAGACATTGATTAGAAATATCACTTATTTGTTGTTGAGTATTTTCCACGTTATTTGCTTTTACCAAAGGTTTAACAATGAGAAGAAAAGATATTTAGGACCAGTAACTGCCTGTTAAGATTTTGTCTGTCTAGTATGTGTCATCATCTTGCAGCACAGAGAGCCTCCAGCAGTGCTGTCTTCAGCATTGTACTCGGAAACATCAATATAGAATTGTAGAAACACAGCCTGAAAGGACCTCAAGAGGTCATTTAGTCATCCCTCTCCCCAGTGTAGCACCAGTCATACACCTTGTCATTCTTGACAACTGTGCCGTAACCTAAATAGACTTAAAAAAACAAACCCAAAAAAGACAAAAACAACCACCATAACAAAAAAAAAACAATTACCCAACTTAAATTTTGTAAAGTATTGTTTTTTCTCTTTTTTTCCTATGAAATGCAAGNCAACCCACAAAATTTAAGTTGGGTGATTGTTTAAGGTATTGTATTTTTCTCTTTTTTTCCTATGAAATGCAAGAAATTTGTCTAAAATGAACTGTAAAAAGGTAGTACTTCCAACTTACCAAAACAATGTCGTGTCATTTAACATGTCTAGGTGCTGTTTAGAAGAAGCAAATATGAACACATTAGGCCTATACAGAAAGCCTTCTGCAGTTAAAAGTAATGATTTTTAGTTCTTAAAGCAATGGATAAAGAATTTGTGGTTTGCTTTTTTGGATGTGGGTTTTTTGTTCTTTTGTTTTGGTTTGGTTTTTTTGTCGTTTTTTAGAATTGTGACATCAAGTAGTTGTGATTGTGGACTTTCATGTATATTGGTGACTTGTGTGTATGTTGAGAAATGGCTAAAGTTTTTTAATCCATCTGGTATGTAACCTTCATTGAAACCTAAAGCACTGTATCTCTACCTACAAAGCAAGAAACAAAATAGTAATTTTTTCTGTTTATTGACAATATATTGTGGAGGTCAGTAATCCTCCTCTCTTCATAGTCCTTAAAGGATACATCCTACTGTTTTCTTTGTCTTTTCAGTTTTGGGTAGGAGTGGCAAAATTTATGCTATGTAAATGAAGTTGAAGGGAGAGATTTTGATATCCAAAGATATTCTGTACAGTTTAGAATAAGAAAACCTCTATTTCTGTGGAAGTAAATTGTTTGTGTTTCTTTGCTTTCTTCTACAGAACCTTTAGCGATTATATTTTCTCCATGTTTTAAGGAGTGTATAACTGGATTTTGTATTGCCTGTAAAAGTTGTGAAAGGCTTCAAGCAGGAACAAATGTCTAGGTTTTATATCAGCATTATTTTGAGAGGTTCCTTTTAGTTTTCATCTCAGAGAAAATATATTACAGTCTGTCGTGCTATTCCGGTGCACTGTGAAGAAAGAGGTAGACTAGGGAAATTTATGCTTCAAACCACATAATATTAGAATGGAAAACTGATGAATTAAAAATCATAATGATATTTTATAAACCTCTGCTAGCCCATTGTTTGGACCTAAGAGAGTTCATATGTGAAGTTTTCTATATAAAATAGAAATATTTATCATCAATGAAATTGAAATAGTATTTCAATTAAAAAATAATGGAAAATTCAAGTCAAATCTGATGTTTTCATAGAGTCTTTTGTTGTACCTTATGATTAGTTCTGTGTGTACCGTTCATTTCAGGTTGATGAAAAGGCTCTAAAACACATAACAGAGATGGGTTTCAGCAAAGAAGCAGCAAGACAGGCTCTTATGGATAACAGTAACAGCCTAGAGGCGGCATTAAATTTTCTTCTGAACAGCAGTAAGCAGAAACCCATTCAGGCACCACCACCTAGAGGTAAAACTTGTAAAGAAATGCTTTAAAACAGTGTTTACGAGCGAATGGGTTTGTATATGGTGGATTACTGATGTAAAGTATAGAAGGGCATAACTGCATGGGTGTGTTTTTCTGCAAGTTAGAATGTGTTGCAAACCTGAAGGCAGATACTTAGAGAAGGTCTCTATGTATTGTATTCTTGTCAAAGTTTTTGAGTGTGAAGTCGCAGATCTGAACGTCCTTAAATGTATCTATTTTGTCCATAATGGAATTTTTTAAAGACAGGAAATACAAACATTTTATGAAAGAAGTTAAAAAGTGTTGCACTTAAGAAAAAAATTATTCTCCACTCAAAAATAGCATTTCATGTTGACAGGTAAAGGGAAGGGTCGAGGCCGAATAAGACCTGAAGATGAGGAAGAGTTGGGAAATGCCAGACCGTCTGCTCCAAGCACGCTGTTCGATTTCTTGGAATCCAAAATGGGTACTCTAACAGTAGAGGGTAAGTTTTCAAAGTTAATGTATCTGGAACCAATACTGGACAGTTTTGATGGAATTCTTTTTCCTGACTTTGTCATCTAAAAGGTGATTCCTGGAACTTCTCCCACCATCAGCTGTAAAAAACCAAACAAAAAAAACCAAAACAAACAAAACAGCAACCCAAGGAGTGTTAGGGAGCTCTTCTCCATTGAAGAGAGGTCATATAAAACGCATTGTGCTGATTTGTACTTCTGTCTCAGTTATAGAAGAGCTTAGGGTCTTTGTTTCAAACTTAGTAATTTTGAAATACGATGATATAAATCCCAGTTTCTTAATCTAATATGACAAAGACTTTTGCAACTTTAATGGACTTTCATGTTGTTCAGAAGTAAATACATTTAAAATGTAGCTACAGTCCCCCTTCCTCAGTTTATAAAAAGTATGTTTTGTGTGCTTAATTGTTTTTGTATTTCCAGTCTCTGGAGTGGGGGAAAAAGATATACATCTTTTCGATGCTGTAAATTATTGAACAACTATTTTCTCCTAGTTTTCTTGTTTAATAACTGTAAGGACTGAGAGAAAAGTAGGATTTTAGGAAGACAGAAGCCAATAACCCCTCAGATCTAATGCAAAAGATCTGGGATTTTTCTTTACTATCATAGAATCGTTCTGATTGTAAAGCCCTTTAAGCTCATCAGGTCCAACCATGAACCCAGCACTGCCAGGGCACCACTAAACTATGTCCCTATGCACCACATCTGCATGCCTTTTAAATGCCTCCAGGGATGGTGAATCCACCACTCCTGGGCAGCCTGTTCAATCCTTGGCAAGTCTTTCGGTGAAGCAGTTTTTTTCCAAATATCCAATCTAAATCTTCCCTGGTCCAGTTTAAGGCCATTTCCTCACATACTGTTTCTTTGAGTTAAACAACCCCAGTTCCCTCAGATACTCCTTGTAAGACTTGTGCTCTAGACCCTTCACCAGCTTCATTGCTCTTTTTTGGATATGCTCCATCATCTCAATGTCCTCCTTGTAGTGAGGGGCCCAAAACTTAACAGGTGTGGCCTCACCAGTGCTGAGTACAAGGGGACAGTCACTTCCATAGTCCTGCTGACCACGCTATTTCTGATACAAGCCAGGATGCTGTTGGCCTTCTTGACCACCTGGGCACACTGCTGGCTCATGTTCAGCTGGCTATCAATCTCCAGGTCTGTTCCCACCAGGCAGCTTTCTAACCACTCTTCCCCAAGCTTGTATCATTGCAGGGGATCGTTATGACCCAAGTGCAGGACCTGATACTTGGCCTTGTTGAAGCTCATGCCACTGGCCTTGGCCCATTGATCCAGCCTGTCCAGATCCCTCTGTAGGGTTTCCTTACCATCAAATGGATCAACACTCCCACCCAACTTGGTGTCATCTGTAAACTTACTGAGGGTGCCCTTGATCCCTTCATCCAGATCATTGATAAAGATATTAAAGAGAACAGGCCCCAGAACGGAGCCCTGGGGTACACCCCTTGTGACTGGCCTCCAACTGGATTTAACTCCATTCACCACCATTCTTTGGGCTCAGCCATCCAAGAAAGAGTACACCTGTCCAAGCCATGAGCAGCCAGTCTCTCCAGGAGAATGCTGTGGAAATGATGTCAAAGGCTTTACTGAACTCCCGGTAGACAATATCCACCGCTTTTCTTTCATCTGCTAAGGCAGTCACCTTGTCATAGTAGGAGATCAGGTTTGTCAAACAGGACCTACCTTTCATAACTCCATGCTGACTTAGCCTGATTGCCTGGTCATCCTGTATATGCTGCATGATGACACTCAGGGTGATCTGCTCCATAACTTTCCCTGGCACCGAGGTCAAACTGACAGGCCTGTAGTTCTGTGGATCCTCCTTCTAGCTGCTCTTGTAGATGGGTATCACATTTGCTAACCTCCAGTCAGCGGAAACCTCCCTGGTTAGGCAGGACTGCTGGTAAATGATGGAAAGTGGCTTGGTGAGCACTTCAGCCAGCAACCTCAGTACCCTTGGGTGGAGTCCATCTGGCCCCATAGGCTTGTGCGTGTCTCAGTGGTGTAGCAGATCACTGACCATTTCCCCTTGGAAAAATGTAATTCTATGAAAACTTTGTAAAGGCTTTGTGCTCCTTCAGGTGCCAAAAGTTCTCGCATGTTTCCCGACAATGACACACAGAAGTTTTGGGTTTGTGTCTTTTAAGACTGTGTTGGGTTGATTTTTTCTTTTTTTTTTTTTTTTTTTTTTTTTTTCCCAGTGTTATCTGAATGATCAATATGCAGTCTGATAGACTATTCCAAAGTCATACTTTTCTGGAAAAAAAGTTTGTTAACATTTCTGAAGTGTTGAGAAAGTGTTCAAATTTTTTTTTTTTTTAATACTTCTGCCTTTTTTTCCTTCTGAAGAAATTATAATACGTGTTCTTGTGCTTTCTGTTATTTGGAAATCGAGTAGGCATTAAAGGGGTTGCTTGGTTTCATTTTGTTAGTTTTTATTTTCCTTACTGAATGTATCTAACCCGTAGGATTGTGCCTTATCTATGCTAGGTTTTATTTTTATCTTGCAGAATCTACTTCAAATGGATTTTTCAAGAAATGCATAGGTATATGATGAATTGCAGGCTTTATGTCTCTTAAAAGTACTTTTTTTTTTTTCCTATGCCAAGGAGAAAACCTGTGCAGTCTGACGAATTCAAACACATCTTAAAAATACTTCACTGAAATTCTTATTTTTCTACCATTTTTCTGCCTCTGTGATTGAAAATAATTTCATTTAAATTCTTAATTATTAGTTTTCTTGAGTTCCACGCAAACTGAGGGGACACGAATGTTAGCAGTGTTTGAAGAGGGATGATGTATCTGCGGTGATTATGCTTAGCACTGTGAACTCTTTCATTTTGAAGTCTGCATCCAAGTTTTTGCAGAAAACAGGATCTATGTTACTAGCACCTTTTTTTCATTTCATAATGCCAGTTGTTAGCAGTAGAGACACGTAGTTCTCTCGTTATTAGAAAAGCGGTGGTCAGAAATGAAAGGCGCATAGGAAAGTGCTGGAAACAGCTCAAATATGTGACGTTGTACAGCCAAGAATAAGATCTAGTCATTGATTTTCCTGTAGAGTAGCTACTAAGGAGGGCCCAGGCAGGCAGGTTTTTCTCCATTTATCTGTAGCATAGTACAGCCTCCACCAAATATAAAAGAAGATCAATTTGTTCTGCAGAATTTCTGGCCCCTTGCCGTCTCATATGATCTCTAAAATCCCAGTTTGTTTTTTAGATATTTGAGAGGATGGTCTTTGTATAGGAATAGTGGTTTTGAGTTAAATGAGCACCTCCCCTACTGTTACACTAATGCAGATGATCAGGAGCATATGATTGCCTGGCATGGCCATGTTTATCATTATTACAAGCATTAGGCTTCTATACAATTCAGATGGGTTGTAATTTCTTCTAAATGACTGAAACTCTACAGAGAGGCAAAACAGAAGACAGTTTTGCTGTACTGAGCTAAACATTTTTAAATTCTGTACCACACCGCATTTTCTTCAAAAGCTGTTTATGTGATCTGGGGCAAAAGTGTCTGAAAAGAAGAATTGTTTCTTTTCAAGTACGCACAGGATTTATTTGCTTTTCTCGATACATCCCTCCTTATTTTTCTTGTCTAATGCTTCTAATTGTACCTGAAAGCTCAGTACTGCTGAGAATTTCTAAATCTCCTTTTGGATTTGCAGTAGACAGGCTAGGCGGTTCCATTTGTGAATGGGAACTGCAGAGCAGTTGTTTAATTTGTTATCTTTGGTTTGGTGCCTTTTCATAGTTGGATTTAGACCAAGCAGAACAACATGTATGAATTGAAATACCTGTGTATTTTGTTTAGAAGGTAATTATATTCCTTTGTAGCGGTAAGCTAGCACATTAAGCTTTTTGTTGTTTGGGTTGTTTGTTTTTGTGTATGTTTGTTTTGTTTTGGTTTTTTTTTTTTTATTTTAGAATTACAAATTACTTCAGCAAGTAAGATGTTAGTCTTTTGCCCTCTAACTGGTGTCCTGTGAGGGTTTTTTTGATATTCATCTTCTTTTTCAAAGTTAAAATGGTTTTAAGTAATTACAGCTGTCAAAAATATTAAATATCTGACTCCATGATCTGCTGCTACTTTAACTGTAAACCAATATAGTAAGTGTACGTTATTTAAATGAAATGCAAAGAAGTAAACAAACCCATAGTTTTATACTGCGTATTTATTTCGTTATTTTTAACTGTGAATGGTTGGTTACACCTATGAAAATATTTCTGTGTTGAAATTAAGTAGTTTAAGTTTTCGTTGGCAAGAGAAACCTGCTGACTGTGAGAGATAACAAAAATAGGAGACAAAATTGCTGTCAATTAGCTGCCTTTGTTTGCACTTGGATTATTTCTGCTACTGAACACAAGATTTTTTCATTAATCTTCTTCTGTTTTTCTATTGTTATGAGAAACGATTCATCCATCTTTGCCAGCTTAAATAAGTAAACACAAGGATTATCAGTGAGAACAAAACAGTGCCAGGAGCTTGGACTATAGAATTAGGGAATAAGGGACAATACGCTGAGAACCAAGCATGTTTAAGATACTTCCTCTTTCTTCAGTTCTTAGGGACTGAGAACAGGCTAGTGCTTCATTTGCTCAGAATTCAAAGCCACCAAAGCTTTTGGCAGATATCTACTTCTTTGAAAGACTCAAGCAAAGATCAACCTTTTAATAATTATTCCTTTACGTGTTTTTAAATGGGGTAGGTGATGAGAAAAATAATGATAGATTTGGTTAGAGCATTGACCCAGGACATAGAAGGCCAAACATTTTCAGTTTCAGACTGCCCAGAATGGCCTCTTCAGTCCTCTCAAGAGACAGGCTGTGCTTGAGGTGGACGTTCTATGCTCTTCCTGTCAAACTAAATCTCCTGTGCAATGAACTGCAACATTAATGGGATCACAGAAGATGCGAGTGAGAGGCAGCATGGCTGTGCAGTCTGTTAATAGGAGCACTTCAGGAAAAGAAAGAAATTCATAGGCCACAGTCTACAGTCTCTATTTCTCACTCCGAGATGTAGACATGCAGTTTTGATTTAGACTTGGTGACTTAATTCTACTCCAAGGTTGATTGTTTCAGCAATTAAAGATTAGAATTAAGAAAAGAATTTTTCATTTCTAATCTGACTTTTCTATGCTCAGCTTCTAACTGCTGTAAAATATTATGCCTTCCTCGCCATATAGAAAACTACCAAAATTTGCTTTCCTAGTAAGTGTAATAAGTAATTGACCTGTATGTTATCCATCAAGTGTTAGCTCTGTGGATTGAGCTTTTCTAGCCTTTTGCCAAAGACTTCTTTCAGACTGCTTTCTCTCTTTTCTCAACAAACTCATTTGTCAGTTTTCTTCTTCAAATATGCATCCCAGATCTAGACCATACTCTTGGGGTTGTTTGACTGATACTGGATGACCTGAGTATGAGTATCACAAGCAGAGCTTCTACTCACTCCACATTTCAGCATCTCACCTAATTCACCTGCAGTGACCCTTAATGTTCTCCACTGCCACTGTTACCTGCAGGAGTTAAGTGACAAAAGAGGTACTAACCATGTAGGAGGGTTTGCAGACAACTGCTTTTGGCGGAGTTTTTCTTATTGTCTCATAATAACTCTTCACCCAAATATTCCTCAGAAGAATTAGGACATTAGCTGAAAGTGAGCATTTATTGCAAGCAGAAGGAATCACACCCAAACTCTTAGGGACCCAGCCCCAGAAATCTCCAAAGGGATGGAGCATTTTGGTGCTTTCAGATTTGAATTTCTGTCCTCCTACTTAACTGTTAGTACTTGAGGTTAACCAGAATGTGTGATTTTAAAAAAAAAAATTTTAATTTTTTTTTTAAGTATGGTAACACATTCTTTGAACAATTTGGGACCAGTATATCTTGTCTAATTTCAGCGGAATTTTTTTTCTGTTTTTTTTTAGTCTGTTGTGCTTTATGTATTCCTGAAATAAGTTAAAGGCTTGAAATAGGTTTACAATAGAATATAATGAAAGATTATTTCTTTCATTTCTCAGTCGCGGTATTTATTTGAGTATCTGGGGATGAGGCAACATGGGAGGAAAAAAGTCAGACTTTTTTGAGTTAAAGGGAAATTGTAACCTTTGGAATTTTCCATTTAGTAGCTGTGTTTCCAACAAACCTAGTGCCCTGTTGACAGCAAGAGTAGTAGAAGTAGCAAAGTAGTTACGTTTTATTACGCAGCTTTACTTTTAAAAATTGAACTTCAATCTGTATTAATTGTGAATGTGAAGAAACTCCAACTTATTTTTGTTGTGGTATTACATTAGTATTGGTCACATGTTAGGATAATTTTGTATTTTTATTTTGTATCTTCTTTTTAAACAAGAAAATTACAGTGGATTTTATACATTTCAAGAGTAATTTTAAAATTATCTATTTTTCAGTCCTTCAACCCTTCAAATTAAAGTTTATGGTGAATGCAATGGCAGAATCTTTATTATTATCATAATCCTCCTCAGCTTATGTTCATTTTGTTTTAACAGAAATACAAACTCAGGTTCCAGTTCCTTAGTATTACTTCATTTTAGAAAGAATTGATAATGTAACTTGACAGAGCTCTCGAGTAACTGGAATTTTATGCCATGACACAAAGTGTGTGCAAATGTATCATTCTTTTCCTTCTAATTTTTTAATTTTTTTGGCCAGTACAGGCTAGAACATGCCCTGGGGGTAGTTGTCTAAGACATGCTTCCATGAAGTTGCATAAAAATATATTTCAAGTTGGAAGGATAAAACCCAAATCGTTGCCACTGATGTGGGAAGGTCTGCTGTCTTTGAATTTAACCACGTTGTTATACATGATAAAATCCCAAGGAGAGAGCTACAGGAAACCATACTACTTATATTCCATTGTGCATGGAGTAGTGCTTTTTAAATTGCATTGGCTGGAGTTTCCAGCTGCGGCAGGTCCTGCTGGTTTCTTGTCAGGAAGGGAATGTGATTGGCTCTGTACGGTCTTCTTGGGTCGTCACATCCAAAAGCTAAAATGAGTAAAATAACCGAGTGATGGTTTCAAGCTGAGAAACGCTAGTTGCCGTGTTAAAACTACCCAGTAGATGACAAAAGCCTTGTCATTAATCCTGAAATGGGTTTTTTCCAGACCGTGTTCCCAAATGTGCAGTTACAATGGTGATGGCTGGGCTGATGCTTCTTGCTGTTTGAACAGCATACCAAATCTTCCTGTTAAATGCAAATTACTACTTTTTTCGTTACTGCCCTGAAGAAACTATTGCTTCTCTGAGAACATTAGGTAATGGTTTGTTGGAGATGGGGCAAGGAGAAGTGGAAGCAAGAACAGCAGCTACAGTAGACAATCATTGAATAACATCCCTCATTGCTTAATTCTTTCTTTCTTTCTAAGAAACTTTAGATTACCTTCAGTTTTTTGATGATCCGTTCAGGATGAACCTATGTTATTCTCACCTCTAGGCTTTTTCATTGACTGCTGTTGACAAAATAACATTTACTGTTATTTGGCAGTTTCCATTTGGGAATGGATTGTGTTCGAATGTTAAACAATCAGTTAACATGTCCTGCTCACTCAAGGCTGTAGTATATGAGACAGTCTCCTGGGAAACTTTTAGCACAATAACTGCATCTTTGCAGAAGACATCAGTTTACTGCATTTTACATATCTTAAGGTTAGAGCTGGAAAATGTCGCATGTTTTGCGAGCAGTTTTTGTACGTCACAGTAAACTAAAAAAAAAGAAAAGATCTTCCCATTCACTGTTTTGAAATTCTCTAGTCTCTTTCCATGTGGTCCAACATTAAGTATTAGCTTAATTTTCCCATACTATTTAAAAAAATTCTGTAACTGAAAGTTCCAACACACTTTAAAGTTGACTTGTTGCTTTTATGTTGTGATTACATTATGTTGGGTAGAAATAAATTGTTCGATCATCCAGTAGTCCTACTTTTGCAACTGATACATTAGAAATTTGTTTTTGTTAAATAGATCCGCAAGAGATGGCCTTTTCTATTTACGTGCTGCTAAAATTTCCATTGCTTGAAAAAAAAGGAGATAACAGGAATGTTTCTTAACTACTTAATTCTGGGTGGAGCTACTCATGCCAACGGTTAAATGTGGTGGTGTTTTTTTCTTAGCAGTGATGCTGTTTTAAAACTCCGCGCTTTTTTGTGGAATAGTGGATTATAACTCTGAAGGCAATTTCTTAAAGTCTATTTTACAAGTAATTCTTGTGAAGCAGGTGAGAATAGCATTTGAGTTCTGAATTATTTCTTTCTAGATTTTGAAGATTAGTACTGCCTTTCTAAAGACACAAAGTACTGTCTTACATGACAACGCTTCTAACTTTTATTGGAAAGCAGGTGAAAGAGGTGGAAGAAGAGTAGAAAGAACATTTCTGCAGCTGGATGATAGAAGTAGGTTGCTCAGAGGTCTATTATATCCAGGATTTTTGGTGTCTAATAAAATTAGCTATTTTCATTAAAGCACCTGGACAATGGCTAAAATCACTTAGGACATGCTATGAAATCAAATAGAAATTTCAGTAAGCATTTTCTAATTACAGCAAAATATGTATACGTTTCATTTTCTCTGCAAGGCTTTGGAGTATTATGACTACTCTGCATGCTTTGGGGGTAAGTCTTGCAGTTGTACAGAATCCTTGTATGTACTAGATGCTGTCTGAGGTGACTACCCATCTCAGTTTGGAAAATGTTTCTTCGTTTAGAAAAAAGTCAAAGGACATGTTTCATGTTCCATTTGTAAAGGAGAGATAAAGAGGTACTTTTAAACTTGAAGGATTTCCTCTGAAAAAAAAAATGAAAATTTAAAATGTTACAAGATTTAAAAAGTCGTCTTTTCATTTTTAAAAAGCAAATGAATATTTATGAAACCCTTGGTTATTTCTGAGTGATACATATTTACATATTCATGCATTTGAAACATTATTAGTTTCAAAATCATAAATTATGCAGTAAGACATATTTTTGTTAAGATTACGATCATGCTAGGCCTCATGTATGCTTATGTCGCTTAAAAAAAACAGCCTAGGTCATTTTGAGTTAAACCTTTTGACTTTGAAAAGTTAGGGTAAATCAAGTACATAAACTATATTCTTATTAGCCAATGTAGTCATTTAAATGGATTAAAAAAAAAAAAAAGTGAGCTATTAACAATGATGTAATGCTTGGTAGTATTTTTTTAAAAAAAGCACAAGAATTTACATTTTAATTTCAACTCTTACCATGTAGCAAGTAATTATGAAAATGGATATATTTGTTTTCAGCTATTGGCATTCATGATTTCCAGTAACAACGTGTAAACTTATGTTCTTAGTTTTTCACTTACACTGGAAGGGTACTCAGAGCCAGACAGCAGAGAGCCTGAGAGCATAGACCCACCAGGCCCGTGCCAGGACACGCACCAACCTCATGCACACAACACATACAAGGCCAACTGCCATGGATGGACAGAGGCAAGAGAATGACACCTTTATAGTTGTCCTTGTGACACAAAATTGCTCATATAAACATGAATCACCCTAATGGATCTATGTTTTCCTTTTCGATCAGTTTCAGAGTCTACTAGCAGATCTTCTATCGAGCCACTCACATGGCTGTTTCCTGAACTCTGGACCCTTGACCACTGATACCCACCTCAGACACCTCTTGTCCAACTTGCAGGCTAGTACACCTGAAGTTTGCAAGAGGGTTACATAAGTGTTCTTACAAAGGTCTGTACGGTATCTGAGCCCAGATCTGTGGTCTCTCTAGTCGACGGTCTTCAGACCCATGGTCTCTCTAATCAGTATTCATTCAGCTGCCAGGTCTTTCATGTCCCATTTACCAGCTTATGCTGTCTCACGTTCATCAGCAGGTTTAAATGCACGTTCCCTGACACATACAATAGAGAACTGAATCACAGCATATTATTAGAAACAGAATTTATAGTTTAAGGAGATGAGGTGGACTACAGTGATGACATGCTGGAGTTGGCCCGACAAGTCTATTGGGCATGACCCTGCTTACTTGCAACTGTCCTGTTTAATCTCATTCCTTCCTTATTTTCTTATACTTATTCCTCTTGGATTCACCTTGGTCTTTTCCCTCCTTTCACTCTTCATCTAACCATCCTGTTAAAAATTCCATGCTTGCCTAAAAAGAAAAATATAATTCCATAAAATGTTTCACAGACCTCCACAATTCTCCTCCTCCCCAGCATCCCATAGTAAGTTTGCTCTCTCTCAGGAGATCCATGATGATCTTGTTTTCCTTCTCATCTGTTAAGAGTTCTTGTTGAATCTCTTGAAGGCTCGAGCTTTTCTTGTTATGGCTCGCTGATCAGGGTCTCCAAAGTCCTGGGCTTTGTTACTATTCCCATTATCTACAGTTAGTCAACTGCATGTTCATTTTATTGCTTCTATTTCTTGCCTTTGTCTCTTATGTGGCGTATCAGTTATTTTTACAGAAAATTTTGATTAAGATTGCAAGTATTGGTTTGTTTTTTTCCTCTTCCTCTTCCTTTCTCCATTTTGGAATTCCACTTTTCTGTCTTAAATGGTAATTTATGCCTGGCTTTTCTCATACTGGTAGCTGATTTGCCTCTAAGTACAATCCAGAGTAGTGTGTGCTTTCCAATAACCAGGAATTCCGATTCAAATGTCTGCTAAATTTTCTGTGTACCATTCCGTTTCTGTATCGCAAAGGTAAATTCTGCATACTTTTCTAAATAATACTGCTGCATTATCAGTTAGTCTGAAACACTATTTCTAAAACATGTTTGCCTGAAATAGGTTCATAATTGTTTCAATTTTTTTTCTTTTATAGAACCGAAATTGCAGTTTCAGCCACCACATCAAGTACAGCACAAAGTTATGAATACAGAACAGAATGGCATCAAAGAGAATCATTCAAGACATGTTTCTCGGAATGACATGAGACAACCAAGGAATGAGAAACCCCCTCGTTTTCAAAGGGATGTTCAAAATTCAAGGCAAGCTTTGGAAAGTGGTGGGTTACCAAGAAACAGAGGTCCTGAAAGGCACAGCTCTTTAGAACACTGGACAGATGAAAAAAATAAAAGTGACAGACACTATCCTAGAAATGACAGGCCAAAGGATTTCGGTTATCCCATAGCCATTCACCAGGGTGATATTGCTTTCAAAAAAAGGGATAACAATATGCAAAATCGAGTAGGAAAAGGCGTGTCTTTCACAGAATTCAAGGAGAACTCTGCTGCTCAAGGTACTGCAGACAACAATAACCAGAAACGTGGGAAAAGGGAAAACCAAATACACAGTTCTGAAAATTTTTGTGATAGGAAGGCACGAACAATAAGTAGTGAAGCCTTTATGGTAAAAAGTGAGCAACATTTTGATGTTAGTAATGATTACCAAAATCCTGCTAGAACTGATCATTTTAATGCTGTACCAAATGGAGATACTGAACATCATCAAAAAGGAAGACGAGTAGGACCTATCAAATCATCAGGACCCACTTTGATCCCATCTTTTGATGATAAAATGTTGTATTACAACACTGGTCCCAAAAGGAGATCTGGGCCCATCAAACCGGAGAAGATATTAGAACCACCGATTCACATGGAGTATGGAAAAAGTTGGAGACCAGGGGATGAATGTTTTGCTCTTTATTGGGAAGACAACAAGGTATGTCTGCCAGATGAGATGTACCTCAGATTGTACCTTTAATGTTTTCTTACTTACACATAGAAGGTTTAGCACCATAGCACAGAGACATGGGCTTTGTTCATAGGAGTCTAGTCTGCTTCTCAGTTAGCTTCTTGTTCTTGGTTTATTTTTACTTTTTTTTGAGATATGTGGCTTATATTCATTACATGAACCTTTAACAATTTAAGTCTTCTTGAAGGTGATTGTTTCTCTCATTTAAATGGAATTTAGGACGACTAAGCTCCTAACTGAAGCATTTGCCTTAAGTGCTGAGAATTTGAAAGGATGAATGCAAATATAGGTGCTTGTATTCTTTTTCAAGGAACAGCGAAGAGGTTGCTGTGGTATCTGGAGTAGTCTGTAGTGGTGGATGTGTAATGCCTTTTTTTTCTAGAGTAAGTCAGTGTGCGACCTTTACTACCAAAAGAGAAGACCAGAGTCTGCAGGAACTAGGCTGTTGAAAAACCTATCTCTTTTATTTCAATCATTACAGAAAGGAAATGGCAAAAGGCTTAATTTTTATTAGCACTAGTAGACTGGGAGGAACAGCTGAGAGAACTGGGGTTTCTTAACCTGGAGAAAAGGAGGCTCTGGCGAGGCCTTGTCACTCTCTACAACTACCAGAAAGGATGTTGTAGTGAGGTGGGGTTCAGTCTTTTTTCTCCCAGGCAGTAAGTAATAGAACAACAGTAAGCAGCCTGAAGGGGAGATTTAGGTTAGATATTAGGAGAAATTTCTTCACAGAAAGGGTTCTCAAGCACTGGAACAGGCTGCCCAGGAAAATGGTGGTGTCACCATCACTGGAGGTATTTAGAAGATGTATAGGTGTGGTGCTCAGGGACGTGGTTTAGTGGTGACCTGGCAGTGCCGGGTTAATGGTTGGACTCGATGATCTTAAAGGGCTCTTCCAACCAGAACAATCCTATGATTCTAGTAGCTGAAGAATTTGTGGAACAAATGAGTTATGCTGCATGATAGTTTTGTTTTACTTATTTTTAAAAGTTTAAATACTTCCTCTTCAGCTGTTTTTCAGAGATTTCTCTTGCAGCAAGACTCTTACTAGCAGGACTAGAGGAAATGGATGCAGCTGTGCCAGGGGAGGTTTAGGCTGGATATTAGGAAACATTTCTTCATTGAAAGGGTTATGAAACATTGGAATAGTCTGATCAGGGCAGTGGTGGAGTCTCCATCCCTGGAGGTATTTAAATAGTATGTGGACCTGGTGCTTAGGGACATGATTTAGTGGTGAGCTTGCAGTGTTGACTGGATGATCTTGAAGGTCTCTTCCAACCATCTTCTCCTTTGCTAAAAAAGTTTTAGACTATTTTCTTTGTTACCTGTTCAGGAGTTCTCTGCCATTCTTCTTGGGTAATTTCTTCATTTTTTTACCCTTTCTGATAATCTGAGAATTACCTTGAATGTTATTGTTGTTTGAATAGGTTTTATTCCCACCATTTTCTGTCTTTTTTTGTTGTTGTTTCTGTTTGCTATTTATCTAAAGTTTTTTAATATTTTTGGGGTCTTTTTTACAGGAAGTAGATAGTTTTAGCTAGCTCTTGTGTTTGACTAGGACAGCTGATAAGACGTGCAAAATTTTTGGTAACTTCAACATATAGTGAATTGACTCTGATACAGGAATATGTAGCTCAGGTGGATGGATTAGTGTAAAATATGATGACATATTGTGGAATTGTTTCTTATTTTAAGAAGCGTGTTTGCATTAAGACAAGATGAGTTTTCGAAATTCTGGAAAGTATGAAATTTACATGTGAAGTAGATATGTGTTAATCTCAGACTGTTCCCTGAAATTTATTCATCACATTAGAAGGTTGGAGGGGTTTTTTTTTGAAGATTGTTGGGCTTTTTTGGTAGTTATACTAAATGCTGCTGCTCACATCTAGGCTGAAATGCGATGATAAAATACACTACTGAGATTAACCTTATTAGCCACAGCAGTGATTTTTATGTTCCATAAGATGAAGTGATTGAATATCTTCAGGAAATGTGATCTTTGCTTGCATAAATGTCAAAAAAATTAAAGTTTTTTGTTTAGTAATAGGCTTTTTGAAGGGGCAGTTTTATCATATTTTGTGTTAAAACAGGTATGTATCAGTATGTACATTCTATGTGGCTGATAGGCACTGATATATGTGTTTTAAGAAACAGTCTTGTAGTAACAGTTCTATGTACAGCAGCATGTGTGTTAGTGATGAATTTATTCTGTTTTCAGAGAAATGAAAACAAGTCTTTTAGGTGTTCAGTCAGATTTCATAAGCTGCATATTTTTTTAATGAATACTCTAAATGCATTTTACTGTGTCCTTGTAGTCTACCATGTGAAAGTTTTTAATACGTCTCACTTAATATCTGGTATAAATCTTATTTGAAGTATAATACAGACTCAGATAAATATATATGTGTGTGTGTATAAATATATATATATATATATGAAAAGGTCATTGTTAAGCTGTTTGTGGTATTTCAGTTAGTGTTTTATGACATCTGAAAATTTCTCTTTCAAGTTCTACCGAGCAGAAATTGAAGCTCTCCATTCTTCTGGGACAACTGCAGTTGTTAAATTCTGTGATTATGGAAATTACGAAGAGGTGCTTCTCAGCAACATCAGACCTGTTCATGCAGACACATGGGTATGTGACAACAAATTGTATTAAAAAATGTAAACTGCATAGTCTGTACAAAACCTGTAACCCTTCAGAAATTAATGCCTACTCATGCAAAGCGTGGTAGTTCTGCGTGTAGAAAAGTAGCTAAGTGACTACACAAACAAAATCTCAACTTTTAGTTGTCTACATGAAGCTACGTAATAGTGTATCATCATGTGATATTCCTCCTGTATAATAAATATCAATTGTATTGTGTGAATAATCGACCTGTCAGCCGGTTTTATGCATATTTTCTCTCTAAAAGTTGTTCCTTACTCTATTAAACACAGTTTTTTGTTTTATTTTTATTTTATGTACATTGTATGTCATTCTGTAAAGGTTAGGAAACGGTCTTTTAAAATATATATTCTGAAGGTTTTTACTACGTGCGTATGTATGGCTGAAAATAGACACCTATATGACTTCATTTTGTATCATATTCTATTCTTGTTTCAATGATTTCTTCTTTGCCAAACACTGTGGTGGAGAAGTATGCTTTGAAATCTGTTTTATGTGGTTTAGAATGTATTAGCCTTATGGAAGCTGGAAATTTAAAAAGAATTTATTTGTGAATGTCATGGAAATAGAGGTAGATTTTGATTTTTGAAAAAAAATAAGGAATGCTCTTTTTTTGCTGTTTACTCTTACTATAAAAAGCTTCACAAGAAGTAGTTATATTTATGTATTAATTCCTTCATGATGAGTTGACTGTGCTTATTTTAGGTCCTTACCTCTGGGTCATACAGCCATGTTACTACTGTTGCAGAGGATGAGCAGTCAACTACTGTTTCCTGCCAGTGGTCTTCTAACTTATGTTATTGCCTGTAGCTCTCAGATGCCCTTATGGCCTCTGAGATGGCCTTTTCTTATACTTAAAAAGATGTCTGATTCAAGCTCTTCCCTCCTGATACACTGCTATTTCTATGAAAATGTACCTTTTTTTTTTTTTTTTTTTCTTTTTTATCCCACTAGCTGAGCTCCAAGATACTACTTTCTTCCTGTATAGTGGTACTTATTCTGAACCTTTTACTGGATTAATTATCAGCCTCTTTTTTTGTGCTTTTGATTACAATCTTGAAGTGCCTTTTTTTTCTTTTGTGTTAATCCTCTGAAAATTAGCTCTCACAGTCTGACAACTTGGCTTGGTGTTGAGATTAAGTTGATCTGGTAGAGAGGTGCCAACCTGAATCATAAAGTCGTAGAATGGTAGGAGCAGCAGTCATTCTTCCTGCCTATCTCTGACCACATGTTCTTCCTCTACCCTCTCCTCCCATGTTGGTTCATCAGTCATGTAGCCACAGGATGGGTCGAACAAGAGGAACCATTTTTTTGTTTCCCCCCGCCCCGGGTTGGTTTGTTTTATTTCAGAGTCAGTTAAATCTGACACAAGATGGTGGGACAGTGTATGAGGATGAAATTCTGCCACTGCAGTAGCACAGTCCTAACATCGTGCGGCATCCTGATCTAGTCATTGAGGCTTCCATAGTTGTTGCTGGGGAGAAGTAAGGATTTTTCAAGAACCTTGGAATCCAATTAGAAAAGAAATCTTTCTTGAGGTTCTTCTTTTCTGTCAGGGGAGCCTAGGTGAGTAGCATAAATTCAAGCAACTACATTTAGATCATTATTGTTACATAAGATAAATGCCAACCAACATCTTCACAGTAAACAAGATTTTTATGGTTTCTTTCTGAGGTGTTATTAATTTTTTCATAAGAGGTCCTTGCAGCTATAGGATTTTTGCAGAAGCAAGTTGGCTAGGACCTTGCTCTTCACTCCTTTTTGTTTGGATGCTAACTGTAGTCCTTACTATGCTTTTGCAGCTTTTAATCACCTATTGGAGTCATGCTATAATGCTCAGGTTTGTCTTTTAAGCTGAACGCTCTTGGTCACTTTTCTTTGTCTCAGTGTTCATATTAATATATAAATCTGGATAGCTCACACAGATGCAAAATGACATTCTCATGCTGCTTAATACTTAATTCTTTGTCATAAGTTTTAAGTAACTGTGATATTTACTCTTTACAAGAGAATAAAACAGATTCTAAACTGACTTCAGTAATTAATTTTTTTTTCACTGATGGATGTCATCAACAACAATGAATTTGTTTTATTAGAAGTGTTACACTGAGGTTTCAGCCCCTCCAGGTAGCTTCCAGATAGCTAAGTCTTTCCTAGCTATCTATACTGAAGCCTTGTTACTAATATAGAAACAAACTGTGTGTGAGCTCTGATGTCCTAAAGTTGCCAGGGTTTTAGACCCCTTTCTGAAAGAGTTGTTAATACTAAGAAAAGATTTAGTGAATTGACTTAAAGGCGTAAATTTAGTCTATGTGTTAGAACTGATTATTGTTTATTGTCTTCTCCAGCATGTTTTTTGGTACTCATGTGTTGAATGTAAATTTTTATTCCAGCAAATATAAACTGCTGAAAGTATACCCCTGGGAAGAAGTAAGGGAGAAAAAAAAAAAAAAAAAAGGTTGAGCAGCTAGTTACTTGAAAAAACAGCCAAAATATTTTTTATTTTGTTATGATTTTGATGACATGACCTATTGTTTAAGCACTTGAGCTTCTGGTCTACTTTTGGCAACCTTTACAATTATCCCAAATAGTGAATTAATGAAAATTCTTTACATTGTTGGCAGGTTTAATATAATTTTCTTTTCTCTTCACCTCTTGCTAGTTGACATTCTGCTCTGTATTCTTGCTGTCTCTCTACTGAACTGCACTTCATTAGTACAAGTTTTGTGGCTTTGGTGGGGTTTTTTTGGGTTGTGCTTCCCCCACCCCCCCCCACTCCTCGACTGCAGATCGAATTTGCCTGGTATTCTCAGGAAGCACTGTACTTTCCACTTTAATGGAAAAAGTGTTACTAGGGGATCTTAAGACTCCTTGATAGTTGATTATATACTGTTTATCACTCAGTTTGCCCTGAATCCTTCTAAGTTTTCAGTCCCTCTGACACCTAACATGCCACTTATTTATCTTTCTGATGGCTACAACTATAGAGATAAAACTGCGTTTTACTTAAGACGAATCAAAAAACTAGTGGTGAACTTTTTTTTTAATAATCAATTACAATGCCCGTAGAAATATATGTGAGAACACTAAAACTGGTTTTGTATTTTTTTCCTTAGTGCTTACAAAATATGTCTTAGGTATTTAACTCACAAATATTATTATTAATAAAATTACATTTGGATTCCACTGTTTTAGAGTTTTTCGAAGTATCTTGTATGTAACGCTACAATATTGTATCCTTCTATTTCCCTCAGTGGAGCAGGAGTCACTTAATGAAAACATTATAATCCCAAAGAAAAAATTCACAGAAAAGCCATTGTAGAAATAAGAACTGCTTGGTTTTGCTTGTAAAATATGTAAGATTATACTAGCAACTGAAAAGCATGGAACATTAAGGGCCTTCCTGACTCATTTATTAATTTGTTCTGTGGAAAGAAAATTAAATAAAATCAAGATAATAAATACTCTAAAGTTTAAAGTCTTAATTTTATTCTCTAACTTGTAGGATTTTTTTTTCTTAATAAATTATGAAAATGTGTAGCCTAAGTGCTGATCTTGTGATATTTTTCCCCATCGCCACAACCTTGCTTTCCCTTTTCTGTTCTTAGTCATGTGTTAGACCTTGTTCTGCTATGTACACTATCATTACCCTTCTCTTTTGTTTTCTTTTGTTTGTTTGTTTGTTTTTTTGTTGTTGTTTTGTTTTTGTTTGGTTTGGTTGTTGTTTTCCCTTACTTTATGTAGGAGATAAACATTATAGCTTTCCCACCTATGTATGTTATGGCCTTATTCTGATTGGTCTCAAAACAAGCTAGAATTCATATAAATTCTTTGCTTGCAGTAATTTACTTAAAAACAGTCATTATGAAGTGAAGTCTGTAGTTTAGTTTAGTTTCCTCTTCCTGTATCTTGCGCTCTGTTTCTGTCTCGAGGTAAGAAGGCAACAACTATTTTTAAGGTTTATATGATCCTAGGTATTCTATAATTTATTTTGTTCTCTGGAGACTGAAAATCTACTTTGCAGCTCTCCTCAACTCCTTCCTCCATTAAGGAATCAGTTGAAGATTAAAAAAAAGGTCTTGGATGACAATTCATGCCGGTAGATGTTTGAGAGCTCAAATTTGGCAACGTTCTGTCTTGAACTTCACAGAGTTCTTAAAAGCTTCTACAGGTGTTGAATTATCTTAAACTATAATTGAAGGCTTTCTTATACCTGCACCCTGTTACAGGTAAGTGAAGAAGTAAACTCCTATGAGTTTTCTGAAGGTGTTCAGACCTGTCTCCAGCAACATAAAGAGAACCACTGAAAACCAGTAAATGGTGAAGGCTTACAACTGCCTCTATAAACTGGAGAAGACTTTTGCCTATCTGTTCTCTGAAGATTTTGAACCCATTCCATCATCTTGTTTTGTGACTTGCAAATACTTATTTGACTTGCAAATACTATTTGAAGGATTTGGCGCCATTTCTTTATGGCTCTTCGGCCTGAGTGGCCTTGGCATCACACTGTGATCTTTCTGTGTTGTGTGCCAAGCAGGAAGTGTTTCCCGCTGAATAATTAAATAGATGCAGTAGATAAACATGTCATGACTGGATCTCTTCTCTAGCTTCTGTCCTCATTAACTATACTAAAAATAAGGCTGTTAAAATTAACCAGTTCTAAGATTAATATAGGAAGAAATGTCCCTAAATAGCTGTATCAGACAGGAATTGAATGTCTGTAGTTCTTTGATTTCTGTGCTATTAGGACAATCTCTAAATTAATTTTACAATTCATAATTACTCATGGACTAAATTAATTAAATGAAGGCTGAGTATTTTGGACTGCCCTTCTTCGTGACTGATGGTAAATATTGATTGATTAGTTTCCACAAAAAGGTGTCTTTCTGGTTTGTTAAATTTAGATTTAGGCATATATTTTGTTGGGATGTGCCTCATTTTCCATCTTAAAAATATGTCATGATTTTATTTGCTTCTGCCCTGCCAGACTGAAAAAATACTGTCCATAGTCTTTCTTAAACTTTTAAAAAATTTTCTTACTGGTGACTTTTTTTACTTATTGGAGAAGAGAAGGCTCCCGGGAGACCTAATAGGGACCTTCCAGTCCTTGAAGGGGGCCTACAAGAAGGCTGGAGAAGGGACTGTTTACAAAGGCCTGTAGTGACAGGATGAAGGGCAATGATTTTAAATTAGAGAAGGGCAGATTTAGATTGGATGTTAGGAGCAAGTCCTTTACCATGAGGGTAGTGAAACACTGGAACGGGTTGCCCAGGGAGGTTGTTGAGGCCCCATCGCAGGAAATATTCAAGGTGAGGCTCGACAAGGCTCTGAGCAACCTGATCTAGTTGAGAATGTCCCTGCTCACTACAGGGGGGTTGGACTAGATGATCTTTAGAGGTCACTTTCAACCCCAACCATTCTATGATTCTATGAAATGTTGCCTTAAATTCCATCACATCTTCTGTAGAGCGTCACCATACATGCCTTTATATGGAATTAACCTTCAGGTTATCCTACTGCCAGGACAATTCTTAATGTAATTTGTTTATTTACCCTGCCCTCTCTTAAGAGGCAGATATTTAGAGACAAGCAGTGAGGCAAGCGTTTATCCTGATAAACTGCTAGCAAGTATTTTTCTGTAGCACCTCTATCCTCTGAGAAACTACATAGTTTTTCAGACTTTAGCTTTGTGTATCCACTTTGGAATATAGACAGATGGTCACAAGTTAACTGTTTCTCTGAAAGTTACTGGACCTTAGCTGAATTGCAGTAACTAGTATTTAAAAGTGGTTAAGGAACTGCATTTTACTTTTTATTAAACTAAAATCAAGCAAATTTCAGTTGAGAGGAGGTAATTTATCCTAACTGCACATAAAAAATGGCTTTCAATTTTCTGTCTGTGTCATTAGGCATTGCAAAATCCGTTTGAGTCTTCCACTTGAGCATTTCGTATTCATCAGACTATGAAATACCATTGCAAATTATTGCCAGCTGTACAAATCAGATTAAGGACGTATTCTTCCCGGAGTTTGTAGTTACTGGAAAAAAAGTTGTGACTGTTAAATCAGGATACTTGGAGAATTACAGTGTTGTTCTCTTTCCCCTCACCCCCCTGATGATTTATTATTTGGAGACTGCATATGGGCTCCTTGGGTTGTTTATTTTGGGAAAGGCTGTTCCTCACTAAACACCTTCCTATACTGGATATACACACGTGTTTGACTTTGAGTGAGTGTGTGCACACAGCGTTCTGTTTCATCTAAAATATCACCAAAACTCACAACTTCCCTACTTAGGTTTTGATAATGATTTCATGCCCAAACAGCGAAACATTAAATAATTTCTCATAACATCACGTAGTGTTTTCTTTCTGCAATTTTTGTTGGTCGAATTTTCTGATTGAGTACTGAATAAGTCCAGCAATACAGCAAATACTTGTTTCTCCCATATGGAAAGGTATGGCTTTGCTTACAATTGTAGTGCAAAGAGACAGAATGCTGGGTTTTTTTATTTGTTAATTTTCCACGTCTGTGAGATTATTCTGTTTTGCTATATGTTTAGGACTGTGTCTCGATTACCGCTGTAAACTATACCTTTCCAGAGGTCTTCATTCAACCTAATGTTCTGAAAAACTAGATGAATACTTGAAACAAAACAAAATGTTGTGGAGAGGGAAGGACTGATGGTTCTCTGTGTGTGGGAAGGGATGGAGATGGGCCCTTGATTTACTGCTATTTTCCTAAAACTGGCACAATTACTGCTTACAGTAACATTGCTTCTTATGGTACGTAACTCCTTATAGTGGTTACTGGTGGTGATTTAATGTTTTTAAATTTATGGCTTCTGTTGAAAACATTTCCACTTCCAGTTTGTGGTTTTCTTCTTGCTGAATTAAGAAAACGCAATGTGTCTGGTCGTTGTTTTTTATTTATATAGCAGTTCTCACTTCAGTGTATCTACTTTTCTGTTAGAAATGATTGAAAACAAACCTTTCAATATTTATAGCTTCATATTGATACTACTCAATGTGAGGAAGCTTTTAGTGATAGAAGGGATGTGGTGTGAATGGCTTAAATATGTATTTTTAAGGAACTTTTAATTCATGACTTTTTTTCTGTATTGAGAACATAGTGGTAACTTGTAGGAGAGTACGTTTGTTCCAAGCACAAACCTCACAAGAAGTGTTGGCCATTTATTTAAATATATGCCACAGGAATGACTACAAGTATGAATAACCTGTGCAGTGCCCTTACTGGAACAGGCTGCCCAGGGAGGTTGTGGAGTCTCCTTCTCTGGAGACATTCAAGACCCACCTGGACACCTTCCTGTGTGATGTCATTTAGGTTCCTGCTCTGGCAGGGGGATTGGACTTGATGATCCTTTGAGGTCCCTTCCAATCCCTAACATTCTGTGATTCTGTGAAGGGGAACACATAAGCTAGCAAAACGACTGTGGGATAGTCATGCCTCAGCCTTACATTATTCCAGTTATATGGAACTGTAATGGGAATGTAGTCTGTTTAGAAAACAAATGAGTGCTTTGTTTTCAGAGTTGAAGAAAAGCAATGAAGCACAAAAAAAAAATCTCTCATTCCAAGTTAATCATTGTGCTGCTTTTAGCAATCTCGGATTCAAGTATGTAATGCTTTTCCATGTCCATCCATATCTTTTTTTTTTCCATTTATTGATTTTATTTTTTTCTCTGCAAAATCTACAAATTTTCTGTCATTTGGTATCTAATGGTTATTGCATCACTCAAAACTCAGGATATATATTGTCTTAATAGAATCATTTAGAAATTAGCTGTGTTTGAGGCTTGACTGCTTTTGTCGCAACTTTATATTTTCAGCAGAGGAAAATGAGATATATCTAATGTAAAATGGTAATAGTATATATGCAATTTTTTTTCAGAATTACTGAATCATCTATTATAAATTTAATACCTTAAATTGATATGTAATAAGGCTTTACTTGATAAATTGCTAGCCTTAGAGAATGCTTTGTAGAATTTTATGAAATCTAACCGAAAAAGATGTAAAATTATTTGTATTCTGGTGTTTGGTTAGTGGTCAACAGAAAAAGATTTATTATTAATTTATTTCTAATGCTAAAGAAAAGGCTACTGAAGGAAGTCAATGGGGGTTAACTTAAAGATGAAGAAGTCCTGAGTTAGGCTTGGTTTTGTTTTTTTGTGTATTTTGTCACTTTGTGTTTCAATAGGAACTTTGGGACTGCTCTCTGACACGCACACACCCAAACAGGCACACACACTCTGATAGGAAGGTGTAAGTTCCGCTTCAGCTCCGATGTTGTTGTCCTTCTCAGAGATACTTTTGTTATTAATTAATTGCTTCTAATGTCAAAATCTATTTCACACACTCATAATATTTGAATAAGGACAGACTAATTACACATTGCCTAAGATGATTTCAAATGGGAAAAGAATTTAAAAGCGACTTAGGAGTATGATTTCATGGACTGAGCAGATGACCAGCTGTCAGCTCTGGGAGGAGGAAGCAGCTATTCTTCCCTTATCTTGACCATCCTGCCTTTTGAACCTGCATTGGTTAAATGTATATGAGATGATGCAACTGTGTATCTGGGCAAGAAAAGGAAAGGAAAGATGGAAATAGGAGTGATGAAAAAGATGCAGAAGAGAAAGGAAAATAGTTTCAGCAGTAACAAGATATTACACTGGTGCAACTGTTTATGGCACTCATCTACATGTCAGAATTAGTTTGTAAATTTAAGGGTGTTACATGGTTGATTCCTTAGTTTAATTGCAAAAGATTTGATTGTAGTGTGCTGACACGCCTTCAAAAATCCAGGCAAGAGTGAAGTGATAGTAACAGTTGTGTATCTTACCTTTAGTATTCTAAAATGGTATCTTAAAAGGTTAATTTAAAAAAAAAAACCTTTACCGTATGATCACTACATGATAACATTTTTTAGAGAATAACATTTTTATGGTATCTTTAGAATTAGTTATGTGTACTTTTAGCCGTCACTGATTACATTACTGCCATCTTGTCCATGCTATGTGTGAGAATATTGAAAGCATATTTTTTTCTAAAAACGTAGTGCTAGCTTCCTTTAAAGGCATATTAATAGAGCTAAGAGTTTTTATTAATCATCTGACAACAGTGAGAGATCAGCTCTATGCTGGTCTAGCAGTATAACCTTGAATCCTCCTAAGTGAACTTATAATTTAACTCAGAAATTTGCATGGCCGTAGGCCAGTCTAATACAGATGTGTTGTGTACTGTGGAAAAAAAAAAAATAAAGTGAGTACCTACAGGCTCACAAAGATTAATCTGTGAGAGAAACTAGAATTTCAAGTAATAAAATAACTTGCAAAGAACAAGTATGTTGAATTATTCTGTAACAGACTCTTCAAAGATGCTTTTCTCACAAAGTCAGTACTTGGTTGAGATCCTTGAAAAATCTGCATTAGTGGTATTTTCTCTTTTACTTGGAATTTTCATACCTCATTTGCTGTTTTTGAAATCATGCCGTGAAGCTGCTCTAAGACTGTATAAAACGTGCTTTTATTGAATGACAAAAAAACCTTTTTTTTTTTTTTTTTAAATAAAATCTAAAATCCTGTTTTCATTCTTGGTGTTACGGAATTCTAAGAATCCATTTAAGTATTCAGATAAAGTAAAAATTGAAGGCAATACTATAGACATTTTAGCCACTGTTTTGTTTTTTTTTTCCCCTTACAAATATAGGATATGTAACATATTGCAGTTTAAATACTTAAGTTTAACATTTTTTGTAGAAAACTTGTGAATTTTTCAATATGACCGTAGTGTGGTTGGGTTTTCTGTTTGGTTTCTTTTGTTGATACATTGGGCAAATCTTAGCCTATTTTGGATTGATGAAAGCGCAGGTAAGTAGAAACTGCAGAGATTACAATGCTCAAGGAGATCAACACTGGATGAATAGGCAAAAGAAGCGAATTTTAAGAAAGGAATTTAACCAGCAAAGCAAGAGATCACTTAATGTGTTAACAGCAGGCGCCAGCTGTCGCCAGCATAGTGGGCGATGCAGAGAGGCATTAAATCTGTCCAGGAAATGGGAGTTGAAATGCACATGAAAAAAAACCTGTTTTTTGCAGGGAAACCAGCACTCTCTTTCTTTGTACTGAGTCCAGCAAGTTTTCCGTTCACTGAGTACATGGATGTCCTGGTTTCAACAGGGATGGAGTTAATTTTCTTCCTAGTAGCTGGTATAGTGCTGTAAGGAAGTTAAAACTACAGCTTAATCTGAATCAGTGGTTTGACATTACTGTAATGGAAATGCCTTCTGTTTTCTTTGCCTTCTGTCTCTTCTCTGTCCCATGGTTCCTGGCTCCACGCTGCTCCTTCATGCCTCCTTCTGTGACTTCTGGTGCTCAGACCTTGGTAACCTGCAGAGAGCTAGAATACAAAAGGCTTAGCAGGGAGGGCCCAGTGAACAGAGCAAAATTTTCTGATCATAAGCAGGAACAGACAGAGGTAACTTCTTCATAGGTGGCAAACTACTGGAGCTGCTCAGCTGTCACTTGCAGCTGCATCTTAAATAGATGTGAGCAGAACATTCAGCAAAGCTTTTGTATAATGTGTAATTTTTATTCTGCTCTTTACTGTGATCCACCTGTTCATTGTCCTCAGAAGTTATGCTTTAAGGATTCACTTCAAGGACTGGATTTTAAAAAAAAAAGGTTCTAAACGGTTCTTTTGAAGGCACTGAAAGAAGTCTTGCAATTGAAATTCAATGTGAAAGCTTCTAATGCAATACAAATGTACTCTGCTATAATATTGTTATTTTTAAGAGTAAATTGGTTCTTTAAGTATTTTAAATGCTGCATTTATAAGTTGATCCTGCAGCTATGAAATCCATCGCATTCTTTTATTTAAAAGCATGCTGGTAGTCGCTTGGCTGGACTGAAGTTACTTGCTAATTCACTAAGCTCAGCTAGTGAAGTATGGTGGTGTTACAAGCTCCTCAGAATACATGGGACCAAAATGAAAGCACTAGGTATTCATATAGTCCAATCTTATATTTGTTTAGTTCTTTTCTGTCTTATGAGATGGAACAAAAACATCAGAATTAACAGCAGATTTTTATGGCAAAATTCTGAATAGAAGCTGAAATTCCCAGTGACTTGACTTTCCCTATTTTATGTCTTTTTTTTTTTTTTTTTTAATACTTAAAGCTGAAATCTTCCCCTCTCCCTTATGTCATTCTAACCTGCTACGGCAATAACTTCTTTGTGCATTTCATTGTTTGCGGCACAGGCCTTTCTTTGCATTTTCCTACGGATCTGCCAGCTTTGGCTGTTGTTTGTGGCTGTACTTAATAGTATCATTTAATTTCATGAGACTGTACTTAGTTGTATCGTTTAATCTCAGCGTACCTAGACCTAGGTAGGCGTTGTGTGACTATGAGAGAACTCAGTCCTGAATCCTGGAATATTAGATAAATAATGAATAATAAGCTGAGGGATAGAGATAATAAAATAATTTTTTTGAAGTAGTGTGCTAATATGAAACCTCTACTGGTAATAGAAGGAGAATGAAAACGCTCTGAGAAAGATTTGTGACCATTTTGGCTTTATAAAATGTAATCTAGATCTTGATCTTACATGGATGAGGAACATCAAGATATTGAAGAAATCCAAATGAAAGTTCACCAATTTATCCTTGAAGAGTGAGCTCTTTTATGTTAGACTGAAGATTTGGCAAAGAATTTGGAGAAAACTTGCAATTTCATCTTTCTTTAGTCTTTCGACAAATACTATGGAACTATTTTCAGCTATTGAGGGTTTTTTGGAGTATGTGTAAAGAGCTAAAGGTATTTTGACAACTTCAGGCATCTAGCTTACCTTTTAACATTTTGGTGATGGTATGGCCTCTGTTATCAGTGGTGGAGCTTCCTATTCTGAGTTGAGGGTTTGTACTAGGGCTAACAGTATTGTAAACTGTGGATTTTTTGGTTAGATATCTGTTTGCCTTTTTTTTTTTTTTTTTTTTTTTTTTTTTTTTTTTTTTTTTTTTTTTTTTTTTGTTGTTTTTTTATTTTTNTTTGAAGGGTCAGTGTCTTTGAACCTGTTTATATGAGGGAATCAATAGTGCTGCAAGCAGAAAAAAGAGGTACACTAAGAAAAGTTTTATGGCAGAATTCCATGGTTCTCCACCTTTGGCTACAGTGAAACTGAAAGATCTAAATCAATTGAGCCATATTCAATTGTGTTGAAAACCTGTTTTCTTCTGCAGTTATTGCAGACTCTGGAGTAGGGCTTAATCTGTTGTTCTGGAAATGAAGCTGTGACCACAGACTTGCTCTTTAAATAGGAGACCTTACCATGAGGAATGCGGTTGTCTGTAACTGTTATTTTAAAAATGTGTGTTTAGTGATAGTCAGACTGAGTCAGAAAGAGACGTTTCTTGAGTAAGATCTGACTTTTCACAACAGGAAGAAATTTTAGGCTGTAGAATTTCCTTTCTGTTTCTTATGCAATATTTAACTGCTGTGACTTGCATACTCTGTTATATGTGTGCTGCACTCTGAGGCAGTTCTTGGGTGTCGGAATTGATGACCAATTTTTAGTTCAGTGTTCTTGTTTTGTCTTCCTGTATGTTTCTGTGTTGTGAATGAAAGGGAATTAAGAGGTATATACTCAGTACCTTTTCCTAAAATTGGGTTTCTTACAGCACGTTTACTTTAGATCTGGTGTCTGCTACAGTCTAATGTTAGGATATTAAAGAAATGAAATTATAGCCATTTCCCCAAGACAACTTTTGTGTTCATACTCATGTTCAGAAACTTTTTTTTTTCCCTAGCCTGTGATTTTTTTTTTCTTCTGTTTTTCTTTTGTTATCAACTCTAATGCTCTTAAAACTTGTCTCTAATGTGTGCCACCTACAAATACTCCATCAGGTGAATGTGTTTCCTTTCAGTATTTCAGTAAATAAATATTTTAATCTTCCTTTATAAATCCTTTTCCAGTCTCTTGATTATTTTTGTGGGTTTTTTTTTGTTGTCGTGGTTTTTTTCCTCTGAATTCCATGTAATTTGTCCATCTCTTTCTGGTATTGAGAAGCCTGGGAGTGAATGTGATATTGCAAATATGTAACTACTTCTCCTCTCGTTATTCAGAGTTTATTATTGCTGCATATAGAAAATTCGTATCTAAATTGCTGCGCAGTATACTTGTAGACTTTTTTCATTTTTACTGCATCACAGATTTTTATCTACAGTTTCAGATCTGCGTTTCTCATGCATTTTGCCAAATCCTGTTCCTTGCGTTTCCGTTTCTTAATTCTTTCATTTAATTTCCACACACATTCCTAAACTCCTAAAAGCTGATATTTCTCTTGCTCTGGCAGGTTATCAAGGTTATCTTGCTGCTTGAGTTTGTTGCCTGTATGACTCTTGGAAAATAATTTTGCTTTAATACATATTCTTTTTTATTTTCTGCAAATATTTAGTAACTTCTTCTGATGCCTTGGGGATTGAGTGTTGAGATTCTCCCATCTTGTTTTTCTTAGCTTTCTTAGGTTTGAAAAACCCACTCCCATTATCACTCATTTTATTAAGCAGCAGTTGCTGTGTGTGCATGAATCCGTTCGTACATGTATATGTGTGTGTGTATGTGTTGTGTTTGTGTATGTGTGCATATACCTACTCATGCATAATGCATTTACCTACTCTTCCATTTAAAACAATGCTGTTTACCTGCAGGAGGAGGAGGAGGAAACGTATGAGCAGACTCTAGAATTCCGCAGAGGAGGTGATGGTCAGCCAAGACGGTCCACACGACCTACTCAACAATTTTATCAACCTCCAAGAGCTAGAAACTGATTAATAAGAAATAAAAGGTAAATATATGATATTGGCATTTTATGTTATGGATTTAGATTTCAAGAAAAGTAGATCTGAATTGTCCTATATTTCAGTGTTCTTCAGTCTTTCGAAGTTTGTGAGAGAACTTCACAACTTTGCCAGTAGTCAGTTGTATAAAAGCCCTCAGCTTTGGAGCGCAGATGATGAATGTTTTGAACAAACAAGTGATTATAATCACCATTTTACAAGCAAATAAACAACTTTCAAATGTACAACTTTAAAACTTATATCGCGTTTAAAAATAAATATTAAGCAACAGCACATATATGACCTACTTTGTTTAATAGTGGTAACCTGTTTGTAAGGAACAAGCACAGAGCAGTGATCTCTACACCTATGGAGAACTATTGATATTAAATCAGTGTCTTATTTATGTGAAAGTTTTATGGTTGTGTCTTTTCAGTTTAGAAACCATTTGTGATTGCCTACACGGAAGGGATGTTTGCCTTGCTTGGAAAGGTTTTAGGGATATTGGCTTATTTATGGTAGGAGTTGGATATCTCTCTTTCTGTGAATTTTGTGGCTGTAGGAAGAGACTTAATGTGTCTGTGGGAAAAGGGAAGGCAGTAAAAAACCACTTTGGCGAATAGCTCTTTAACTCTGCTTTGTGTAAGGACTCATGTCATCTGAGCAAGCTTCCACTTGATAGTTTTTCACCTGAGAGCAGCAATAAGTTTCTCTTATTCACGTATGCTGGACCAGCTGCTTCTCTGAAATGAGTGGCTGCAGCCCCTTCTGACCTCAGTACTGTCTGTCTTTGTACAAGGTCCTGTAGTCCTGTTTTTTATGAGCCGTTTATGTGAATAAATAAATTTATTGCTTTGCTAAGCATGAGAACGAAAATTCTCAACAACAGAATCAGAAAACTGTGAGGTCACCGTTAAATGGAGAGGTGTGAGGCCTAAGAATATTTACCATACTCTGAATCTTGAGGGTACACTTGTTTAATTAGCAGAGATTAGGGGATTATGTATCCTCTTCGGAAAAGACACCTGATACTTATTCAGAAGTCTAAAAATGCCAGCCCGATAAAACAGTTCTAATTCTTTTACTAAACAAATGCAGTATGCTGCACTGCTTTTATTTTACTCGTGGATCTTCTAAATTGTTAATTTTCAAATGTTGATTAAAAGTCTATCCTGAATAAAGAAAGCTTTTTAAAGTCGCGTGCTATTTGGTGTACATCTACAATGTGTCTTTCTCTTGAATCTATTTTTTTCCCCCTACTAGCCAGTTTGTTTACAGAGCTCTTTTTATTTCCTTTCCTTACTCCAGTCCTCCACGTTCAGTTGGCTTAGTAGGTGTTCCTGATCTCTGCAGATTTTGATATTTCTGATATGCAATAATATCATCCTAAAAAGTAAAATTGTACATGATAAAATACCTTGTTCATTTGGAGGAGTGACAATATAAGAGCAAAATTTATTCCTAACTCTTGCCAAAGTGATAATTACACTATTTTTGCCTATATCTTTTGATTTTCTAATTCAAGTGTATCAATCACTATCAATAAACATGCCATAATTTATGCAGAAATAATTCTGTCATATGCACTGAGCAGCGTTCTAAACCAACTCAGTTGGGTCAGAGAAGTGTCAGTGATGCTAACCAAATGAAATGTGCTCAGTGTAGACAGCAGTCAAAACCAGGGAGATTTTTTTGTCGTTACATAATATTTTCGGTATTTATCTAATTTGGCAGTATAAATCTGTATTTGGCTTTGGTCAGCTGAGAGAGGATGGAAAAGAGACACCCAGAGAGAGTGATAGCAACTCCTGTATCTCAAGAAGAGCGCATGAGTTCTTGGCAAGTAAGGAACAACTTTTCTGAGGCACAGGTGGTTGTTTCTTGCAGGTTTTCTTATACCTTGCTTTGAAGATTCTAAACAGGATCCTGATTTAAATGAAGAGAAGATTTGGTATCAAAACCTACCTACCATAAAAAATAAACGGCTACTGCCCTTCCGCTGCCCCACTTCAAATACTATTGTGTTTTTGTCAGACATCTCTAAACAAAGAGATTATATTCAGGTGATAAATAGTGTCAGTTAAATAAACGTGAAAGCATTTGTCAACAAGTAGCAATGGACACTTCTCATCCAGGAAAATAAAAAAATCAAAATGTGTTTTGGAACATGAGTCAAGAAGCTGAACATAATTTTTCAGCAGCTACTTATTTGGCTTGAAAAAGTGCATCTTTTAACAATACTTCCAGATACATCAATTTTTATTTTTTTTTTTGGTCGTAATTTGAAACTCTCTTTCTCAGTTGATGAAATGAGGTCTGTTTCCTGTGCCCTCTTTTGGCTCAGAACAGTTTACTTCAGCATCTGCTCAAATTAATGCCACTTTGTCATCCAAAGCTGAACTTACTAACCCAGTGCCACGTAAGATCAGTGGCAGCTTAAACCTGGTAAATTTTGGCTACTTTTCTAAGTCTAACTGTTGGAATATTATGCACTTTATCTTCTACAATACAAATAGCAAATATTGTAACAGTTACGAATAAAGAGTCATTGCTGTAAACAACAATTCATTATGAGAAACTACTGCTTACTGCTTGGTAAGAAAATTCATTCCCTCTAGATTAAAACATTTAATGACATCTTCTTTGGCTGCCATAACTGAATTGTCTTGACCTTTAATTAAGTGGAAACTATCTCTAAATGGCTAAAATGTAATCAGTTAGAAGAGTTGTGTATTTTATATTAAAATGATTTGCTAAATCTAACTAATTAGCTGCTTTAGCAGATTTAGGTTTATATTTGGAAAATTTCCTGTACTAAGATCAACTGCATGTCAGCGTAAAATGATGTAAGAGCTTATTGGATGTTAACACCAAGATACGTAGTTGGTCTTAGATTCTTGAAATCTAGGATCTCTCAGGTAGAAAAAGAAAATAGGCAAGAGATTCCTTCTGTATAGAGATTGAATGATGCTACTTAAGCATGGTTAGCTCCTGTAGCTGAAGATGTCCCTGGTCATTGAAGAGAGTTTGAACTAGATGACCATTAGAGGTCCCTTCCAACCCAAACCATTCTGTGATTGTATCCTGAGCAGCTTCTTGCCTCTCTGTTCTGCACTTTGGGTACTAAGAACAATTGCTCCAGGCTTGCAGAAAATCTGGTGTTTATTATGAAGGCAGAGCGAGAGAGTAATCATATGAAGGTGAAGTAACAGAAGTGTGAGGTAGTCAGTACCTCACTGTGGTTGCGGTTCCTTTATTAATATCCAGGAGTGTGAGGTAGAGAACACTAATTCAGAATTTTGTCAGAGCACTACATTGAGAGTCCTCGAACCCATACTAGATTGTTTAGGGTGTGAGTTGAATACTGGCTTTAACAGGTCTGTGAAATAAGATATTCCTCCTAGAGAATCAAGATACAAGAGTTAGAATCTAACAATAATAAAAATACATCTTGAGCTTACACTTCCTTCCTGTATTGAATGTCATGATAGTATGAAAAAAGAAAGGGAAACAAGTAATCAGAAATGAGTGTTTTGAAGGATCATAGCTTTTGGAGGAGCTTGAAAGAACCTAGGAGTGTGAGCCTATGAATGTTTGGTCATTACCTGTTTCTTGGGTCTTTCTTTGCTCCATGACAGAATTAATCGACACCTTTTCACACTTGCTATAAAATCTGTACCGAAGTCCTTACCGATGGAGAAACTGCATTTTTGTGAGGAGTCATTGCCAGAAAATGTTCTTTCCTTGTATTGTACCAATCATATTTATCGCATTGCAGTGCAACCTTCAGATTTATTCTTTTAAAGACTTGTATCTCTGTAAGTACTGAAAAGAAGTTACCCACTCTTTGGGAGGAAGAAAATGAAATAGCAGTAAAGCGTACGTTGCACAAAGAGTGGAGAGGTTTTATGCTTATCTGTTTTATTTTATTCTATTCTTTTCATTTAGAAATCTTCTCGGGGTGGGGGGGAAATTCACTGGCAGCTCCAACTTGCTGAAGACTTCTAGAAGACGTTCTGGCTTTTTCCAAGCAAGAGGATGGAACAAAGAAAGCTTGTGTGAGCAGAAGGCATTTGGACCTGACACCACAAGAGACTTTTTTAAGCTATATGAAGCTGAATACTTTTTACAGATGAAAGAGGCAAATTGTCATTGCTGACATCAATAAAACCACAGTGCACTATTCTATTCTTTGCCTTGTATTCTTTTTACTGAGCCTTCATTATTAGTTCATATAAGACTAATGTATCATGATTTTTATTTGTTTTCAATTGATTTTGGTTCTAATATTGTTTCTAGTAAAAGTGAAACTTACATTTTCTCGAAAGCAGACAAGATTGGGCCCTTAATTTACGTTTTGGACTAGCATTAGTAAAACTTTAAAGATGTTCAGCTAATTATTGAACAATGAAATTCTGGATAGGTATTGGCTGTGTTTTCTGTGTTTATTTTCCAAAGTTGCTGAAGGCCAAATTACAAGTTTGCCTATTATGTATTTCATGATCTGTGACTAAAACATTGAAGGGGAGGGGGAAAAAAAAATCATCAGTTTCAATAGTCATTTTCTAAATAACTTTAGCTAAATATTTTCTTTTTAGGAATATTTATATTACAGAAATAGAAACATTTCTAGAAGGTACAGGAAAGTAGTTTAAACAAAAAATACTGGAAGATGCATATAAGTATTTTAAACGTAAAAATGTATACATGCACATGTGCAACCTGTTGAATACTAAGTTCTTTCTTGTAGCTTTAAACTCTGCTTTTATTGCTTCGTATCATGAAAATTTTTTCAATTATCATTGGTGCTTGAAAGAATCTTATGTCAAACTACTTTTCATTCTAAGCTATATCTTTGAATCTTATGTGATTATGACAAATAGTTGGAATTTCACGATTTCTTTAGCTGAAAAGCACTCGAAGATCTATGTACCATGCAATTCCCTTCTAAGCTTTATTCTGATCATTGAATTAAGACTGAAATAGCACATATGTTTAGAGGTAATTCTATAAAGACAGGGTTTTACCTGAGATACATGTTAATGACATAAGTTGTATAATTAATTCTACTGAATTTCTGAGTGCTCATGCAAAACTCTGGATAGAACCTGGTTTATTTGGATGAAAAGAAGTTTTATATTGATGATGTAATTGAATGTATTTGCAGTACATAATGTGGATTACTGTCAGATCTTACCAATCACATAAATATTTGCAGAATAGTAAGGAACCAAATGTTTCACTCCCTTAATGGATCCTAAGCAGCTTTTTGAGAATTATAATGCAACTCACTAATAATTTGAAAGAAATTTGGAAGCTTAAAACATGAGCTGTACAATGTTCAAGTTCTTCACTATCAACTGACACGCAGCAAATATTATGAAGTTTGTTAGATTTAAGTTAGAACCCACTTTCTAAATACTATGAATCATTCTGGTCAGTTCTACTAAATTGTACCAGCAAATAAATAAATTGTAGATCTTAATACATTGGATGTTGGATGCTTTACTTCTAGAATTATCGGTAAGACCACTGATAGCAGCTATTCACCTTCATAAAGTGGTGCACCCATAGCTTTGTTTTAAAAAGCAGTTTTGATTTTTCTTTACAAATAGACTGTGCATTAAATGAGAACCTTTACAATCAGTGTACCAAAGCAATTTCTGAAATTAAAATCACTTTTATGTTCTTTTGAGCTTTCATTTTTGCTGTGAAGTAAATCATACCATTCAGAAAACTGCAGTCTGATTTAGTGAACTGTAAAAAAATAAAGCCTATTTATGAAAATTTGAAGACTACAGCATTACTCTGTAGTGGCTGTGGCTTTCAGAAATTACCACACATACGTGCAGCTCTCTGTAGGCAAATGCAGTATAATTCACAATATTTGGTTTCTTTGTAAAACACTAAGGGCCATGTCCCGGTCTTTTCACTGGTGCTAAGGAACTGGAAAGGCAGAGTGAGCAAACAGCTGGGGGGTCTCCTTGAAAAGACATATTTTCTTTGTGTATTTTGTGATTCTTTTCTGGCTTGGTTTCAACTGAAACAACTTCTTTTGAAAGTTCTGTCTGCTTAATGTCTGAAGAACCAGTGACTTGAGTAGCCAATAATTATTTACATCAACCTGTTCTGAAAAGCAAGAATTCATAGATTCGTGCTCATTGATTCCTATATTTGGAAACAACATGATGATAAACTAGGTATGTATATAAATTACTTTATTGATTTACATGTTCTATCAAACCCACAAATACAATAATTTGCCAGTCATAATGTTGTAAAGTTTACATACACAAGAATAACATTTATTTATTTCACTTTTGTGCTCAGAAAATGTCATAATGACTAGGTACATCTTCAAAACTGATGTAAGAGTTCACTTCTCATTTGTCAAAAGCAATAGCAAAAGAAAACTGAATTTTGTGGGGTGACATCCGTATAGTTAAACAGAAAGGGCTGGTGAGGAGCACTGGACCCTGATCATCCACACTATTTATTTGCTAATTTGATTTCTGACTCTGTTTTGCAGTGTTGTTGACTAGCTGTTTTCAAGACAAATCTGTCACAAAGAAACTTTGTCCTTTGACATGAGTCAATCTGCGCCTCTTGACCTGTGAGCCAGTAGGTCCGTGGTCCGTTGCTCTCCTTTACGAGGCTTATAGATACAGCTTATAAGAATTTCTGTCTTGAGTTTAGGAATGCAATTCTAATTAGATGTTTTCCTTTCCATGAACTCATAGATAACATTTTTACCTAAAGGAAATACAAAAAAAAAGTTAAAATTTCTGATTTAAATTATTATAAATGTTATATGCCAAGTTGGTAGTACTATGATTGAACAAAATTGTAAATTTTTTCCCTTTATATTATTGAGCTATAAACCCATTAAAAAAAAAGAGTGGAAATGTTCTGGTTATGTCCTACATATTTGCAGAATTTTGTAACAAAATCTGTTTGAGGTTGTCACGTTTACTTTTAAAATTCTTCCTTGGACTAGCATCTTCTGATAGTTATTCATATGTATTTGAAATATTTATATTAATAGACCTTTTCCTTTTGTCACAGATACTTTCTTATTAAGTCTTTGACAACAACTGTACAAAGCAATATGAGGATCACTTGTCAAGGCTGCTCTTCCAAGAAACACTGCTGGAATTCTCTGCAGAATCTCTCTATAATGACTTAAGCTCTATGCAGATGAAAGTTGTTGGGAGCGTGACTTTCCAAGGCAGTATTAACAACATGTATTTCCCTTGGGTGACAAAAGGTTGATATCACAGAAAGGACAGATCTTATCCATGAGACTTGGCATCAAATACGGAATGAATAAAATTTAATGGAAGGTAAAGATTTAGCTTGATGTACATTTGAAGAGATATTTGCAAGAGAACAGCCAAACTAGCTAATGAAGGTTGGTCTGATGTTAGTCTGGTAGATGAAAGCATCCGGCAGTGTAAGGTAAACAGTCCCTTTCTAGCGTTATGGTTAGAGGGGACTTCGTACGGAAAAATCTCCAGTGCTTTTGTGGATACGCAGGAACATGTAATTCAGAGTGATTGTCTGTAGATGCTTTCTGGAAGAATCCTCGTTTGCCTTTCATCCATCGCATGACTTGATCCAACTCCAGTAAAATGTTACAACTTTCTTGAGATCTGTATAAACCTCAGGAAAGGCTAATTGCACAATTTAGCCAGCCCAGTTTAGCTTTCTGCTTGATATAAAACTATTTAGGTGTCCTCGTGGTCTTTTTTTGTTTATTTGTTTGTTTTCTTTCTGAACTATTTTAGAACAAACAATTGTAGGAGAGCAGCTAAACTAAGGAAAGTACTCCAAACATGTAGGCACTGACCTCACATGTGTGAATGTGTATAAAAAGCTTTGTGTATTAGTGGTGTCCTTCAAAGCGACGGTAGACACACCTTTGTTTTTTTTCTATATTAATTTCATATCAACTGCTTATGTTGGCCTGTTCTGGCATTAAATTACAGTTTTGTTATAGGGCTTTGAGAGTGATTCCAAATTATTTAAAAAGTAAAGATAGAAATTTCATCAGTACTTAATCTTCCCACAAGACTGAGACCATAAAAAGTCAGTTTCCATACAAACACATGGGCTGTTGATGGGCGTAATTATGTATCTTCTGGAAATTATAGAGGTGTGAATGAAACCAGAATCTAGTGTATATTAAAGATAAATCTTACATGTGTTTTAATGAGTAGGAACTGTAGGCAGGCAAATGCTTAGGTATATAATAGAAACAAAGAGCTGTAAATGGTCTAAAAAAAAATTCTACAGCTGCTTCTAAGGCAGATGTTCAATGTTTACAGTCCTATTATACTGCCTTGTAATCTTTTATGCAACTTACCTATTTCTATCTTAAAACGGATACATAGGTAAGTACTGTGCAGGCATTCATGTAATTTTCAGATAGTTTACTATGGCGTGGAATCTTGTAATGCTTTGCTCTGATTTTATAGCGTATATTTCTAAATGGTGAAGGTTAAAGAACATAATATTTTATATTTGTTTTATAGGCAAAATAGTCTTAATCCCGAGTATTTGTTGTTAGTCATTAGGGAAATGGCTATGCCTCTGCTAAAACAACTGTAATCTTGCACGACTCTGCACAGATTTAAGTCTCAATTAACTATCTATTTTGTGCCGATTATTCTTCTCTAGCTATTTAGCAAAGGAATAAAAGTAGAAAGCAGAACAAATAAGGGATGCTCTATCATTTTGACATGGCACAAATGAAACTGGAATAGCATATGCAAAGTCGGTGTTCCATGTGCTGTTTAAGTAAAGAAATCATGGCAGCTATATATTGTTGCTTCCTTGATGGTAATGGAGGCCACTCTTAGTAAGAGCGGGCCATATAGCCTCTTAGGGAGCAATTGGGGGATCAGTATGCCAAAGCCCAGCCAATCTGTATAACTGAATCTGTGTCCTCATCTGACCAAAACACTGATGTCTGCTCCTGTAATTTTTGTACCTCCTACTGTAGAGAAAGCATTCATCAATGGTGAGTCACACTGTTTGTTATGTTCTGTTTGGACAACAAGTGCCCAGGGGGTGATCCCTGTATCTGTCCTGAAAATGTGTGTCCAGAGTGTTTGGACCACACTGTTCAGTTGGCCTATTTTTGACCTGCATTCTGTAAACTATTGACTAATGCAATGGTTGTTTTTGTGACTTTTCCCTAGGTAACATAACACTCACTTACAATTTAAAGCCAGTGTAATGCAGAATAGTGATACTTGGTTTTGTTTTGGAATGTTAAGGATTTTTTTCTGGCAAAAAAAATCTGTTGTAAACCAGGAAAAAGTATTCTGGTTCAGGATTAACTAGACAGGACTAGTACTTCTATGTACTTCCATCTCAGATCTTTTCATCAAAGACTGCTTATCAGTACTACTTTACATTTTAATATCACATTTTTAAAGCAATTTTGACATTTGTTACATAGGCAATAGACTTTCATCCACATATTTCTTCAACATATCAAATAAGAATCTCTCGAGTCCTCTGTGTACGAGGACTTTGTTTATTTTTTGTGGATATTGATTTGCTTTTCCCTTTGATAAAGTTCCTTAGCTCTTAAAAGCACGTAGCGCTATTATTCCTCAGTACCATTACCAGATTGTTCCAGAAATTAATTCCTCAAGAAGGCTGAAAATCTTGTAATTACAGCCTAAATGTATTCAGTTATACACACTTGTGCTTGTGTCACCACTGACCTTCACTTTAAAGAGCTCTTGTCTGACCCTTGAGTTATTTGTAGGGAATTTCTAAACTGTACTGAAGGAGAACCTAGTGGAAAAATATTCTGCAAATCCTGCTGAGTAACCATTTTCAGCGTGGTAGCAGGAGGTTCTGTTACTCACAGGGTCCTGCATGCTTATATAGCATGCAGTAATTTCTGTTCAGTTGTATATGCCTGCATTGAATAGATGAATTCTTTAAACTTCTTGTTTCATGTGCCTTTCTCCTGGAGGTCAGGGGAGAGTACTGGATAATACTACGGAACAGTGCAGTTTAGAAGGAACCTCAGGAAGTATATCTTCTAGGTCAACCTCCTACTCTAAACAGGGTCAACTGTGAGATCAAATATGATTGTTCAGGACTTTATCCAGTCAGGTCTTGAAAATATTCAGGGATGCAGATGCATAAGCTTTCTGTGCAACCTTCTCCTGTCTTTGACTGTCTGCCCTCATGGGGAAGAAAGTTGCCTTACACACAGTCTTGAACATGTCCTGTTCCAGTGTGGGCATGTCCTTTGTCCTCCTGCCGTGCACCACTGTGAGGAGCCGGGCTCTGTCTTGATCAGTCTCCCTCTGAAAAGGCTGCTGCTGGGTTCCCCTGCAGCTCTTTATTCTCCAGTCTGAGCAAGCCCTGTGTCCTTGGCCAATCCTCACAGGCCAAGTACTCCTGCCCTTGACCATTGCAGCAGCCCTCCACTGAACTCATTCCAATTCATTGCCAAGTGTATGGGCAAATCCAAACTGGTGTGTGGTATTCTAGGTGGAATCTAATGAGTTCTGAGTAAAGGAGGATGGTAGTTCCCCTTGATCTACTGTCTATGCTCCTGTTGATACAGTTGTTGATAGGATACCGTTGATCTTTCTTGCTGCCAGAATGTACCACTGACTCATATTCGACTTGCTGTCTGGCAGTACACACAGGTCTTTTCCCACAATGCTGCTCCTCAAGCCAGTTAGTCCCCAGTCTGTAGCACTGCAAGGGGTTCTTCCTCCCCAGATGTTGGACCTTGCATTTGTCTGTCTTTTAATGAGATTCCTGTCAGCCTGTTCCTCCAGCCTGTCTAGGTCCATCTGAATTGTAGCCCTGTCTTCAAACATAGCAATTTGTTCTTCTCCCAGCCCACCTCCAGTTTGGTATCACTGCAAACTTTGAGCAACCACTTCACTGTCTCTTTCAGTTCACTGATAAAGTTGTTAAACAGGAGAGATCCCAGGGTAGCCTCCTGTGGCACTCCTGTGTTACTGGCCTCCAGGCTAGAAGGTTTGTTGGTCTTCTGCAAAGACATACCATATCTACACTCAGAGACTGCACTGGTCCATGAATCACCTTTTATCTCCTTAATCACCATAAGAAATATTAGTAGGACAAAGCTTAGCTGGTAATAACAAGAGGTGATTACTCAAGTAATAGGGGGCTTTTCAGTAATGATCTGGACTTCAGAAGACAAGTGACACCTTTTCTCATTAAGATAGATTTGCAGTGGAACTATACGGCAAGGAGCACCTGTTACTGCAGCATAACATGGTATTTATTACTCTAATTACAATTTCAATGCATTTTTTTCATCTCACAATGGCTCACTTCCTTATATAATATTAGGAAGATCCCAAAATAGGCTATTTGTCCTGGTTTGAGTTAGGACAGAACAATCCTGTTCAGTGATTTTTACTTTTCAGCTCAGTTCCTTTAACTGCACTTTCTGAAGTTAGCAGCCTGTCTTCGCAGGCAGTGCCTGCTTCTGACAGTGATAACATTCTGCGTTTAGAGTTAGTACCAGGAACTGGTTTGCAGACCAAGATCCTGTGTACCACATTAGAGGGTTCAGAAATAAAAAGGCCACACCTGCAGGGAGGAGTGGACAGATTCGGTGCCCTTAAACTGACCCATGGGGTATTCCATCCCATAGATGCCCTGTTTGGCTGCTGGAGGCCCTTGCTCGGTTGCCCTTGGCTTGGGGGGGTTTGCTCTGGGTCCTTGCTCAGATTCTTCCTCGTTCCTTCAATGGCTGGAATCCAAAAAGGACTCTCTTTGTTCTGCCTTCAATCCTGATCAGAGTGTTCCTGAATCCAGTACCAGAATCCAGCTCCTGAACACAGCTCCCATCTGCTGCTGGGCCCCGTCTGGGACTTCCCCAGTGCCTGCTCCACAACATCAGTGGTGACAGTGATGTACTTGCCATCAGGGGCTTTTGGGTTCGATGCTGGCTATATATTTGTATATTTGTTATAAAAATAATTTAAAGAAAGCAAATATGAGGATATAATTGTGATAGAATAATGCTGCTACTTTGAATTTTCTTTAATATGTTTCTAAAAGTGTTTGACTCATACTCCTCGTGTGCCAGGTGACTGTTGCTCAACAGAAAAAAACCGTGGTCTGCTAGCAGATATTGGAGCTTTATGTCAATCTCCTGATGTTTCTTGACAAGGTCTTGACCTGACTGGTTGTTAAACTACACCCTGAATATAAAGACAGACAGAGAGTTGAGCACATCTGGTGCACAAACTCAACCAGTAGTAACTGAGCCTGGGGAAGAAGAGATTGCTGCTGATGTTGTTAATTTTACCAGTATGAAGCAACTTTTTAATATTAAATATGCTGTTTGGAATGCTCTGCAGTAGGGCAGGGAAGCCATCTGATGACAGCAATACATTCTATGATAAATGTTAAGACCCAGAAGCAAAGTAGTCTGATGTTGTCAGTGTAAAATCTGTGTGATAGCTACTTGTGTTTCCAGTGTGGAACAGAAGTTAGTGTCTTGGACGATATCAGGAGTAGGGCTAGCCTTGGGTACAACATTAACAGATTCTGACAAGCATTGCCTTAGCAACACAGAAGTTAGAATCTTGTGTCTGTTCCCAGCAGTAGGACCGGAGGAACAGGGAGGCTCCTGACATGGTCTCCAAATTGCCTCCAAAGAAATCTGGAACTGTACAAGTTGTAAGGCGTATCCTGAAGTGCCCATTTAATAACAAATAAGTGTTTTTTTTCCTCTGGGATTTGCTCTCAGTGGTTATATTTTATTGCTAGCAGTTACTAACAGGAGCTGTAACATATATATATCTATTTATCCCATAAAACTTGGAATAGACTCTGCTGGTCACACAGAGCAATCTGAAAGATCGGGAGTATCTTACTTTCTGTTAGATTACCACATCACTTTAAGTATGTCTTTTCCTCTATATTTGCTTGTGGACTGCAGAATTAAGGCATTACCTGAGGATTTATGCAAGATTAAATTTTTAGAGTCTGCATTTTTTTGAGACTTTTTTGGTCCAGTTCCTCCAGCTGCTTATCCGATTGTACCAAATATGAAAGTTGTTAGCATATTTAAAACTTTCATTTGCATGGAGATTTGTACTGTGAGTTCATTTATTGTGAGCTATGATAATGCTCTGAAGATAAATAACACAAAGAATCAGAGTCAACATCTATATGTGATTAATTGAAGGAGTTACAGAGGAGAGACTTCAGTTGTGCTTGCAAATTCAAAAAGTACTTCCGAGTTACCTGCTGCCAAGTAATATATAATGATCAAAATCAGATTCTAATGCTGTGGTCCATTGAGCGTGGTCGATTAAGTTCATTGTTCATTCATCTAAAGCCTGTCATTTAGTATTTGCATTGTTAGAGAAATGCATGACTCTGAGCCTAGCAGCGCTTACCTTTTCAAAAAAAGAGCTATTTCTGGAACATAGTTCTTCGTAAATATCTTGACACGGGTGAACATGGACCTAGAATACGTTGAAATGTGTTCTTTGCCTAATAACTAGATTATGTAAGGGTATACTTTTTCTTTCCTGAGCTAATTATACTGTTTGAAATCCTCCTATTACAGAGATTTATGATCATTTAAAGAATCATTCTCTTTCTCTTATGGAAACATATTGCAGTAGTGTAAACACTGTGACTCTATCAGTAAAGCCAAAGCAGAATGATTGTCATAGAATTGTCAGGGTTGGAAGGGACCGCAAAGATCATCGAGTTCCAACCCCCCTGCCATGGGCAGGGACACCTCCCACTAGATCAAGTTGCTCAGAGCCCCATCCGGCCTGGCCTTAAAGACTTCCAGAGATGGGACTTCCACAACCATTCTGGGCAACATGTTCCTGTGTCTCACCACCCTCATGGGGAAGAACTTATTCCTAACATCCAATCTAAATCTACCCTCCTCTAGTTTGGCTCCATTCCCCCTTGTCCTATCACTACCCGACATCCCAAAAAGTCCCTCCCCAGCTTTCTTGTAGGCCCCCTTCAGATATTGGAAGGCCACAATAAGGTCTTCTCTGGGCCTTCTCTTCTCCAGACTGAGCAACCCCAACTCTCTCAGCCTGTCTTCATAGGAGAAGTGCTCCAGCCCTCTCATGTGTGTCCTAGTGCATGTGTCCATGTCTTCTGTCACGTGGGTGGCATAAGGACCTGCTCTTGAGAGCTTGTTGGGTGATATTTGAAGCAGGCTGGCTCACCAGCTTCAGGAAGTGGTAGAAGATACCGTGACCTAGACAGAGGTGTGACTGCCTCTGCTCTGGGGAAAGACGAGGATCTGTCCTACTCTGCAACACAGAGAATGTGAAGGAAAATCATCATCTCTCCGTTTTTTTTCCTCCTCGTTGAGTAAACAAGGTAATCAATGCAGCCTGTTTTTCTGTGAAAAGGGGTTATGTTTATTTGAACAGAAAGCACTTCTATTCAGGCAAATGCATAGATTTTGCCTCAAGCTCCTCAACCCAGTGTGCTTCACTTTTTCCATCTTTGAGGGAAGGGCAATTAATGCACTTTCTGGAGTCAGTAAAAACTGGATCTTAATTCTTCAGTGATATTCACGTTAAGAATATCTAAGCTTCTGTCTCTGATAGGTGTTCTTCAGGGTGCTTATGTTGATTACTTGGAGTTTTAGCACCTCTTGACAGAGTTTTGAGATTCTCTGGCAATTACTTTGAGAAACATCTAGGCAATCTTTCAAACTGAGTCTCTCCAGTTCTGAATGAAAAATGTCTAAATCAAAGTTTTTTGGATTGTACAGAAATTTAAGAACACAGCTTGTTCATTAGGGATAATTTCAAGCAGGTGCTACATAAAACAGTGAAGAGGAACATGCCTGACAACTGCAACTTCCTTCTTACCTCAGTTGTTATGTTTTTCTAATGGCTTTCTGCAAAAGCTTCTGACTTGAAATATGAAAAAAAACAACTGGGTTTACTTCTAATTTAGTTATGTTTGTGTTCATTAATAAATATGTTACACCCCTGTCCGCGCTGGCTAAAATTGCACTACCTTATGTTTTAACCAGTGATGCTCATTGTTCAATCCATGACCTTAGTAGGCTTGTGTCTGTGCTGTGTTGGAAAGCTGCTCTCAAACCCATGTAGTCTTGTGTCTATGGCTTGTCTAAATATAGTCATTGTCCTCATTGCTTCACATAAAATGCACTAGTTGTCTTTTTTTTTTTTAATTGGTTTTGATTTCAGCCTTTTATTTTCCATGAATTTTTGTATCTCTTGTTGTCATTAATAAGGAAATTGTTGCTGATTAACAGACCAAAGCAAGTTTAACATTTTACTTGCAAACGTGAATTGGAATCACCGAGCTACATATAGAACATGACTGCATGGCTACCTTGAGCACCATCCCTTCTTCCTCCCTGCCTCCTGTCCCAAGGAGGGAAAGTAAAGAGTGCAAGACAGCATTTTAGGTCTTTCGGACAACAAAGAACCAATTCTCAAAGCATTCACATGGAGTTGATTGTAGGCTGTGTAGGTTTTGGGAGATGAGCTTGGATTTTCTCGGGTAAGTTTATCATAACCAGATACTGGCCAAGTGAAGTGCTTGGACATTCAAAACAGAGTTCTGTGAATTTCCAGGTAGAAGAAGCTCTAGCCATGTGGTTTACATTGACTGTCCAGGAACACCGGAGGCGTATGGTTGGCTGTGACTTCTGCTGCTGGTACAGACCATGGGAACTCACAAGTGGAGGCTGTACATTCCCTGGCCATTTCTGCTGTGGGGCTCAGTGTTCTGGTGAGTGTCCATAAGATGGGTCTTAAAAAGAGATTTTTGTGAATTCTCTGCTCCTCACTCATGTTCATGTCACGGGACCTGTTGTTACCCTGAAAGCTAAGATGAAGCAGTGGAGGCTAATAGACTTTCCAGTGTGTTTTAACCTCTGAAAGTGATGTAATTTACTGTGAAAGGCAAGACTAGTTGCAGGCAATAATAGATAAAATGCTGAATAAATGCTTGCAATGGAATTTCTTTATGTCCAGCTGAGGTGTATAACGCTGCTTTAGGGTCTCAGTTTGAGTTGTCGTTATGTATTTTCATAGAACATTTTGGTTTGATTTTGTTTCGGTGGTTTTTTTTTTTAAGCACTGATTCTATTTGTGAATTGATGTAGAGGAAGTGTAATCCAAAGTAATTCCCACTTGCTTTATTAATCCTGTATTTAAAATCACTGTCTTTTTTAGTAATAGAGCAGCACCTCTTCCTCCAAGAGAATGTTTATCTTTCTTTGGTGTTATTAGTTCCAGGAACCATATAAAGTTTGGATAACTTGCTGGTTTTCTATTACACACAATTTTGCCTCTCTCTACATTCCATCTATTTCTGTCCTTAGAGAGGAGGTACTTCTCACAGAACATTGCAGAGTTTCTGGTTAAACGGGTTGCAAGGACGAAATACAGCTGTCCTATTTCCATTTTTATTGCACAAGGAATCTATTAATCTGTATTTTTATTGGTTTATAACATAGAGTGAAGTTCAAAAACAAAGGACTGCTTTCCCCATTGTTTCTCTTGTTTTCCTCTGAAAATTACTTTACTGTTCAAATTTTCCTTTATATTGCAGGGAAAACCTTGACTTAAATTTAATTTGCCTTTTTAGTTTGCATTCAAAGGGAGAGGATTTAATACATTTTAGAGTTAGAACCAAGTCATGCAAATGGAGCTGAGTAGTCCTAAGAGAAGATTTGCTGAGTTAGTTGATCAAAACTTGCTATGAGTTTCCAAACATTTAATTCATACTTCTTGCAGTATACTCTTTTCAGCTCTAGGCATAGCCTTCTGCTCTGCAAAGTTACCATAGCAGCTCCGTTGCCATGAGATGGAGCTCAACTTCAGCGTCTCTTTCTCACCAGGGTTCTCCCTTACCACTTCCCTTTCAGAAACACAGCCATCTTGGGAGTAAGGCAACCAGCAAGTGTATAAATGTGCGCAGGGCAATACTTGTTAGTCTGGGGAACACAGTAGATAGAGGTCTTTGGTTAGAAGAGAAAACCGAGATGTACAAAGGCATTTTGATCACCCCAATGCTTAACACACTGCAGACGTACATGATTTCATTTTCTTTGCCCCGGGCAGCACTGCTTATCACAGCTAATGCTTACTTTCACTTTTTGGGTCAAAATGTCACTGAGTTCCTGGGAATAACTTCTGTGCTGTCTTCTCAAGAACAGAAGAGGACCTGCAGAAAGGTGTTTTTCCAGCTCAGTAATAGTCCTGCTCATTACTGGCTCAGTTGCTGCTGCATATCACATCTCCAGAGTAGCTCCTTGCAAACACTGTGTCTTCCTGATAAAGGCAACTGAGAAGGGACTAGACCACACACCTCTCAGTAAAGCTGTTTATCCCTGATGCTGTGATAGATAACAGTGCAAGATACAGCAAGGAGAATCAAATACTGTTTACATTCCCTGAAAATCCTACCATAATTTTTCATTTTCTCCATGCAGGTATAATAGTTGGAAAATACTTGGATTTATACTATGCTTGTGGTTTCAGTAGTGCGGGTGGCTTTTTTTGTTAGGTGTAGGGCTTTTGTGTGTGATCAAGGGTCATATGTACACAGAGAGAGTGGAAAAAAAAGAAACTGCGGAAATTAGTTCAAATGGTGCGGGGACATGCGGGATCTCTAAAGTTGAAGGTAGCAAGTGTGCAGGCTAAGATCCCACGTGACACACAGAGAACACAATATTCATTAATTCAGAGTCTTAAGTTGGCAGAAAGTAGAATACTTGAACATGAATGTACAAAGAATTTCATCAGATAGGAGCCATATCTCCAGGAATTCCTGTGACAAAGGAGACCCCTAGAACTGAGAGATGATGTCATTACAGTTTAAAGAGACTTACAGCAAGGATGGCTCACTAAAGGTAGAAGTTTCTGAGAGCACTAGGAAAAAAGAAATGGTGAGAAATAGAGAAATGTATGTGTGTGAGAGACAGGTTCACTTTCTCATATAAATAGAGTGAAGATTACATCCTTAAGTTCTGTGGTGAGTGAAGGTCCCTGGTGGTAGACTTGTACCTGCTTGTTTTACATCCTTTATTCTTCTGCTTCTCTCTCTCAGCCACTTTTGCTATGGGCAAACTCAGTATTATGTGAAGAAACTTAACACAGATTCTTACAGAGTCGTGTCAGATTCACTTGTGCTAACAAAAAAAAAAAAAATCTTAACTTGCAAGCTCTTTTTGGGAAATGCAATCAAATTGACCAGAGTAGTGATTAATGAGTGCTTGGTGACAGGAATGGTAGCAGCTCTTGACCTGTATAACAGTTGTAGTGGCAACTCTTGTTCTGCCTGACAGCTCCTGGGAAAGAGAGACCTTAAGTGGGTGCAAGGACACAGGAACCTGCAGTAGATGGGGGCGTGTTCACAGCAGTGGATAATTTAAAATTTTCCTGCTGTGATATTTATAACTAGCCCTAGAATGGATTAGCCATCTGGGGATACATCATTAACTAATGAGAAGTATGAGATACTTAAGACTATATAACTATTCTAGTTTGGTTTTAATTAAGATAAGAAGCCTTTATGAATGCTGGAGATGATTAAGCAGGAGGTAAATTTGTCTCGGATTTAGCCCTACAGGAGCAACAAAGAAGACAGGAAGTTTCTGAAACCCTTGGCTAAACCAGAGGTGACTTTTCACTCAAGGGACAGCAAAACAAGTGACCCTAGAACAATTCTTCTGCATATTCCCAAGGGGAGTACGGAAATGGGATTGTTACAACTGGATGCTGAGCCTAGAGATGGCAGCAGTACTGGTACAAATTCAGCTGAAAGTGTACATAGACATTTTGTGGGTTATATTTCTTTTCAACTACTAAATATATTTTTTTTAGAATGGGTCAAGATGGAGAAAAAGTCATATTCATGTAAGGAAACCCTGGAAAGCTTATAAAGTGCGCTGTGGCCAGATAATTCCAGCACATGGGGACATTAGCACTTCAGATGTTATTGGCAAAAGTGAACTTTGAAGTGTATAACTGCTTTTGTCAGCTTTTAATCACTACCATGAGGAAAAATTCCCAGTCTGCAAAGCTGCATATCCTACTTGCATGTTGCAGAATAACTTTAAATACCCCTAAGATACTACATTTTGAGCAATGTTTCTTGTCCAAACATAGAAGAGGAAGTGCACACTTTAGTTCCATGTGAGGGGAAGGAAAGAAGCCTCTGGGATATATATATTAGGGTACACAGCCCTTTAAAATATCTGGAACTGCTGGATAACATAAGTAGACACAATTGATAGTGGAGACAATATAGATGGGTAAATACTTGTTTTACAAGCTTCAATCATCCATTTAGGAAAGAAAAAGTTTTCAACAAGGTATCAGTCTCATATATGGACTCAAATTCAGTCTCTCATGTTTGGGCAAAGACTCCTGTATTTATGTTCCAGTTGTTTTGGTCTTTATTCTGTATTCCACTTTTCAGAGAGGACTTCATTTTCAATGAACTGTCCCAGAAATTGGTTTTGCTTGCAGGTTCTCACCTCTACATTTTTTTTATACTTGTAGGGGAATTTAGAAGAACTGAAAAAAAGTGCTCTTTTAGGTTTTCTTGGTTGTTTTTTCTTGTTAAAGAAAGATCCACTTAACTGAATAACACCTAGAGATACTACCTTTTGGGCTAGGAGAAGACTCAGATTCAGTAAATGTTGATCTAAAGGACAATTCAGTGTGTTTTGCCTGGCTATGCAAAGACAGATCCTTTCATATCCTTGCTTTATTACCTATGGGGTGAGGATGGTCAGATTAAGCGAGGCAGAAACTACTGTTGGATATTAGCTCTTGCCCGCAGCCTTTGACAGCGACCAGTGACAGCAACTCTTGTACCAAGGCTGTCTGTGGCTCAGTTGCAAAATAAACTTCCCAGACTATAAGACCCACACAGACCCTCCATCTGGTTTGAAGGGTTCGACAGGGTTATTCATGTGAGAAGCTGATTTTAATTACATAATAATTTGCACATGGGCATAGTGATTCCTGTATCACTGGATTGTTAACTGAATGCAATAACAAATTAATATAAATTGACTATGAATACATGTAGGCTGGAAATTAGGAGTTACCTAAATTAGGTTTGAAACAGCAACATACTCTTCTCAAGTTCATTCTGACCCCTATGAAATTTGCCAAGAACTACCACAGACCTCTACGTGTCTTGTAGGTTAAGTACATTCTTAATCTTGACTCCGAGGCTTAATAGTAGGGTCTATTGTGCCTTTCCTGCCTCAGGAGTCATCTTGGCTGTTCTTCCTCCCTGGCAGCAGCTTTCAGCTTCAAGGTCTGCACAGTTCAGTCTAACACTTAGCTGTTTGGTCTCCATCCCTCATCTTCATTTCGCTGATCCCCTAGACTAATTATACTTGAAATACCTGCTAGTCTCAGATGAGGACATCAATAACCGTAGCCTTGTTTCTGACAGCATCTTCTTTCATGCTACCATGGTGGTCTTGAAGGATCTAATCTTTTTTTTTCACTCCCAGCGACCCTATTCCTAATCCCAGTTTTACTTTAATTCTAGATGGATTTCTGAGTAGAACACCTCTCTTGTTATACAGACTTCTGACTGCTCCTTGGCCTGGATAAATGTCATGCAGGAAGTCAACTTCCGCTCTGTGAGTCTAAACACAAATCCTAGCCACAATCCACACCATAATCTGAATATTCCAATTTTGTAATCTTTATATACTAATTCTGTGACTCTCTGAAGAACCTGGCATAAGGTATTTATGTACCCTCTTTCTATCTGGGTTATCCTCAAAGGCAGCAGCAGGTTTCTAACTGTTCCCTGAGTACAACCACTGTGACCAGACAGACCGATCTGTACTGGAGTTAGTTGTCTTTGTTGGTGCAGTAAGTCATCTTTGTTCTGTGTGCTGTCTTTCCGGTTTTATAAATGCCAAACCTCACAAAATAAGAAATTCATGGGTATTTTTTTGGCTAGGATTAAGGCAAAAACTATCAATACACCATTCAGGTCTTCTCTGTTATCTAATGTGTATATCCCACAAGTAACAGATCTTCAGCTCCTCCTATTCCAAACCATTACCGAGTTTCTACTTAAGGCTATGGTTAAAGCCTTAGTCCAGCAAACGCAGTCTGCCTCAAAAATAACCAAAAATCATTACTTTTTGCCAGCTCTGACCCTTATACTACTTCTGTGGACAGAGTAGCATACTGCAACAAATAGTCAACTAATATTAAAGACAATTTCCCAGATTTTTCTGTCTCAAGACCTGGATAGCCCTACTCCTGTATTTATCTGAGCATCCCTACCTGCCTCAGGATCAACTGCAAGTCGATATTTCTATGACAGCAGGTTCTTGCATTATCCATTGTTAGTCTTCAAAAATTTGTCAATAAATCTCTATTCATATTTTTTCCTCATCTAAATTCTTTCCCCTAGCCTTAACCTCCCTCTGCAAAATCCAAACCCATTCTTCTCTTTTACGTTAGTGTGTCATGTCTTCTAAATCTATAACTTTGGAAAAATCGGTAAGTGCATAAAAAAATAAATCAGGCTGTTGCACTTTATACACGCTTTTGACCTGATTGTTAACTGAAAGCTCTTTCAAAAAACTGATGTGCTATCAGATAAAGTGGAAGTTACTCTTTGGGTGAGGTTAAAAAACTGAAGTGAGGAACAGGAAAAAAAACAATTTTCCAAAAGGGGAAGTGTCACTGAGAAAGTGTTATCAAGTAGATCTCTCCTGTTTAACATAGCCATAAATAATCTGGAAAAAATGGAGTGAATAGTGAGATGATTCAGTCTGATGAGGAAGAATTATGAAGATATAGGGTGAATGAAAATGGATACTGGCTCCTCTGGCTGCTCTGAAGTAGGATTGATGGGACAAGGATACCTGGTGAGGAAGGTTCAACAAGAAAGGAATCAAGGGGATGCGTAAATCATATCAGTAGATCAGCTCTGCTTAGGGTAGGTAGAGGGAAGCCATCAGAAAAAAACAACAGAGGACTGTGAGCAGATGAAGGTGGGTAGCAGAAGTAAACCTACAAAATATAGAAGGAAAAGGGTATAGGAAGAGACCTAGCAAGTGACGTAGAATGAGGTTTTGTGGTGTGAATAACAACAGGAGGGATGGTTGCGGGAAACAGAGGAGTGGACCTTCTCTTCCACAATCTCTGTGTAGCGGGTAGCTGTGAGACAGTCAGTGCCAGTTGACTTCTGAGCTGTGGATCAGTCCCCAGACCTCATATCTCCACCACAATGTATACTTCACCGTTGTTTATATGTTTACATGTGCACATATCTTTCAGTTTCTTCAAAAGATAAATGTATATGTGCACTACTTTTCTTTGATTTTTTGTTTTGTTTTGTTTTTATGTAGGGGAATGTATGAGACCTCTCCATATGGCAAAGGAAGGGGGAAATGCAGCTATTACAAGAAGAGTAGGAAAGGACCAGTCCAACTAAGGCATTCCCTCCCTCCTGGGATCATGGTGGTCTGGAAGATTCATCTACTCAGAATGCCAGGATAAGAGGTACATTACCTCTGACTGGGCATGGGATGGACAGGAGGCAGTTTAATAGTTTAACATTCAGGGTTGGGATTAAATTTAGGGATGATACCAGAATCTGAAGAGCTTGATTTATTGGTGGATTCTGCAAGCTTTGTGGGGTTCAGATGGAGTCATGTTCCGGTAAGGCAAAGCTAGCTCTGGGATATTGTGTTAAGACTAAGGTTAAGTTTGGCTTGGAGATAATACAGCGTAAAACCTCATGTCTACTGAAATACTGAGGTATCCTGAGCTACAGGAGGACACTAAAGAGACAGGTGAGCTGAAATCAGAGGAAAACAAAGTTAAATTCTTTTAGGTCTGCATATGCCTAGTTACTCAATTTACCTATTTCCTAAAACCCAAATTGTCACCACAATGTAGGAGTATTTTCCAATAATAGTCTGTGCATTTAACTGACCATCTGTAAATGCAGTCACAGAAGTGATGTTCAAGCCACCCACACAACACACACCGAATCTCTGTACTCTTTGTACAGTGGAATTTCTAGAATAATGTTTGTTCTGAAAAGAATAATAAAAAAAAAAGCTTTTCCTGCATCACTTGAACAAAAGAAAAGTCAAGACAAGTTTGAAAGAATGAGATAGAAGGCTTAATAAATCCATCTGGAGACTGAGAACGCGCTCAGGTAGCTCACTCTAGGGAAAGATTTTGTCTGTTCTGCAATGCGTGATGACTCTTCTACATGTACTTTACTTCCTCTGAGATAAAGAACTGTGCAATTATATACACTATATACACTTGCCATGCTGCGTAGTGTATATATGCATGTATATAGGATCTCATACAATGAGACTCCATTTTTTTTTTTTTTTAATTTGATTCTATTGTAGTTTGTTTTCTAGTCCCATCCTTTTACCTTTTCTACATCAATATCCAATCACTGTTCCTTCAGGGGAAAAATTTGTAATTCATTCAGGCTTGCCTGAAAGAAGAGTGTGAGTTTTACACCAATAATGTGCATGCCAAAGTTCACCAAATCATTTAAAACCTTTTCAATTGTTTTCTACTTCTCGTGATGGAAATATCTTTCTGGAGTTGACAGAGAGCAAGGTAGAAGGACTAAAGCAGAAAACTCATTTATAAAACACATTTTACACAGCTTCCTATCTCAACAAAATATTCTCCCAGTCTTGAGAAGGTTAATCTTACTGATGGTAACTTAACAATCGCTAGCACATGCTTTTACTCATGGGTTGGACCTGTCTTTTTAAGTTCTTGTGTAACAGAATCTTTCAATATTCTGAGGTATCATGACTGTTAAAATAGTGTTGTTTACCTTTCTCCCCATCCCCTGTGCATAAAGTGATGTCTTCAGCCTTTTCCTTCTATAGAGAAGATGGAGCCAGTCTCTTTTCAGCAGTAACACAGTAAAGGATGGGGATCAACAAACACAAGCTGCCTCAGGGAAAATCCTAATTAGATATTAGGAAATATCCTAATTAGACATTAGGAAAAATATCATAGGAAAGACAATCAGATAGTGGAACAGGTTGCCTCAAAAACTTGTAGAAGTTTGAAAAGACTCCAAACTCAATTAGATAAGGCTCTGAGCTACCTTATCTAATGATGAAGGTTTCCCTGTTGCACGGTCAGACCAGAGGACTGGGTGACCCGCCAGGTAGATGAGGGAAAGGCTGTGGATGTGGTCTACCTAGACCTCAGCAAAGCCTTTGACACAGTCTCCCATAGCATCCTCCTGGAGAAGCTGGCAGCCCATGGCTTGGACAGGTGCACCCTGTGCTGGATTAAAAACTGGCTGGATGACCGGGCACAGAGGGTGGTTGTGAATGGTGCCACATCCAGCTGGTGTCCAGTGACCAGTGGTGTCCCCCAGGATTCAGTACTGGGCCCAGTCCTGTTCAACATCTTTATTGATGACCTGGANAGGGAGGTGGTGGAGTCACCATCCCTGGAGGTGTTTAAGGAAAGATTGGATGTGGCACTTAGTGACATGGTCTAGCTAGGTTTTGTGGTGTTGGGTTCATAGGCTGGACTTGATGATCTCGGAGGTCTATTCCAGCCTCAATGATTCTATGATTCTATGATTCTATGTCCTCCTGAGGTCTCTTTCAACTTGAATTAGTATATAATTGTGAAATAACTCCCCAAGAAGTAATCAAGCCCATGCTGACTGAGAGCTGTTCTTCTCAGGCTGTACTGACCCTGCAAGGTGTGCAACGTTTTTCTAAGTCCACGGCTGTTACCTGTTGCATAGTAAGACTAAGTTGATATAAGTGGTCCCTATCTCCTTAGTCATTGCCGCTGACACGCCAATGAATGTTTTTTGTCCTACCACACCTGGTTTTTGAAACTATGTCGTCGGGGAACTGCTAAAGATGGTAAGGTTTTTTTTAATTGGGTGAATCTGGGCTGTGCTGTCACATATTGGTAGGAAAAAAATAGGAAAGATTTAGCCTGAGACTGGTTAAAATCTGAGTCCTTCAGTCTATGACATTACAAAAGAATTTAGTCAAGTTTTCTTGCCATATTTTGCCTCTGCAGCTGCCTTTCTCACATGGTAAATTTTGATCCAGCAGTGGAAACCCAGTTAGCAACAGAGCTGATTCAGGACTTTTTGGCATTTTCTGCAAAATTTAGTTCAGCCTTCTAAAAGGCAAGAAAAAGGAGGAGACTTGATACTTCAACTGTGACATTTGAGGCTGTTTTCACATGGGATCGGTCCAACAAAATATAAGATTATATGTGTTGATACACGTTTCCATTTAGACCTAAGAATAATTGGAAAAATGAAGAAGCTAGGCAGAAATAATGTAATAATGAGTTTATAATTCTACTCTGTAAATTTGTGAAGCATAGGCTAACGTATAAGCAATTATAACCTTCGGGGAGAGGAAATAGAATGCCTTAGGCTCTATTGCCCTTGTCTGTTTTTTGTGGTTTGGCAATGTGGAGAAGCTGTAGAAAGAAAATCGTGTAAGCTGAGTCCGTGCATTTATTTTTAGTTTTATATGAGGCATTTGCTAATGGCAAAATGTCCTTGAGTTTAGGAAGAGTTTTTTTTGGCAGAGCCAATTTTCTGCATTCCAATTTTATTATCATTTGCTCTTCACAATTAATAATGAAGCAGTTTGAGAGGAAACAAAGGAAAGTAATGAGACTAGAGAGGCCAAGTTATTAACCTAGTGTTATTTCCCACCTTATAAGCAACAAATATAGTCTAGGGCACACAGATACCATTAGGTCTATTCCACAGACCATCTCCTATTTCTTTCTACTATAGACTTACTCTTATATAAACTCCTTCACTTCAAGTGATTTCAAAATGCAAAAGGGGGTGACTAGGGAATGGAGGGCCAGTCTTTCCAGAAGAAGTTGAAAGAAACAAACTTGTTTAGTCTTGCAAGAGAAGGTCTGATTGCATAGTAAAAACATATCCAGGGTAAACACTGGGAAAGAAGAGTTAAAGGAGAATAGTAGGAGACAGATGTATTAATTTTCCCATGGGTAAAATCAGGTTACAAACTAGAAGTTTACTAACCTTCAGAAGGGTGTAGGCTTTGGATGCATTTACTAAAGGTGAAATAGCTTGATTGACTCCGTTAGGGATGCTGGCCTTGATTCAAGATGTCCTTCTAATCCACATCCCAGAGAATTACAGAAGGGTATGGAGCAGCATGTGACATTTCTTTCTCTCTCTCCAGAATCCTGCTTTTGACACATTAGCGATTATTTGTTTTAATGGGGATGTGATTTAAGCAGTAAAATACCAGGTGATACCAAATGCAAAATGTTTTGGGTTTTTTTTGCCAGAAAGCTTTTCAGTATGTTTATTTGCCTAAATCAGTCATGATCCCTAGGCTGATGATGATCTCCTATTTTTTTTTTTTCTGAAAATTTTGAATTACTTTAAAAGTATTTTGTAATACAGAGAAAATTCCATTTGTCAGTCTCACTGAGACTTAGAAACTTGTGTAAGTTTCTAAGCTTACTTTTTTTGTATTTTTGTATTATCCTCTTTTACTTCTTGCCTCCTTGTCCTTCAATAGGAAAATATGCTTTCTGTGGATGGACTAGTAGGATGATTTCTTACTATTTTAAGCTAGTTTTGCATGGATCATATCACTGTTTGTCTTATAATAGCTTTTCTTGGTGTGTGGCTTTCTATCTTTTGATTAATTTCTTCATCTCCTGGGATGCAAACATGAATTTGTGATTTTTGGGTTGAAAATCTGCCATGAATTTGAGCTTTCATCTGCTTCCCACTCCTTAATTAAGTATATTGATGTATTGTTAGTAAGGATGCCAGCATCCTTCCTGTGGAATAGTTGGCAACAGCACTGATTCTCCTGTTATATTTATTTATGAGATATTGCAGTAGATGGAATCATTACTTTGTTCACTGAAATCTTCGTAAATTAGGAAGAATTGATCTCTTTCCATGCAGAGAAACGGTATTATTCCCATTCTGATTCAAAGGGACGTTCAGAAATAAATAGGGGTGACTGCCTTCAAAAGTTTTGGGAAAATTACCAGGCGAACTCAGTATGTTTTTTTCAAGGACTTCAAGAGTAAATGCAACACATCAAGGCAGATTCTCAGCTGGTGTAAACTAACATCAGTCCACTGAAGTGAGTATAGCAAAAGCAACTGACAGTCCCTCAGGTTATGCATTTCTTTCTTGTTTCGTTGCTGATTTTGAAATGAGAGGACTCCAAGTGAACTTTTTGACCAGATTATTCTGCTGGGGGTCAGAGCAGGACATGAATAAAAATAAGAGTACAGATCCACTCCAAGCTCTTTCCACATGAGTTGTACACTAATCATGGCCTCATGCACTCCCAGAACTCGATTCCCTGCAGCCTCTCTCCTGCTCCTGCCTATCCCTGATCTGGAATTAAATTGTTATCAGAATCACTGTAGCATATATTGTGTATAGCAAATAGTTGTTGTTAAACTTGACTTATTCGAGTCTAGAAATCATCTCATCTCACTTAAAGCACTTTGAGTGCAGCAGCATCTCCAAAATGCTCCTAGTAGCAGGAGTGCAATTGGGTATTAATAAATGGATGAAGTATTAAGAAAACATATGATGTATGTACCTGTTCAGTCTGCAAGTGAGTTAACTCCTACTAAGAGTCCTGATCAGATTCCCTGATAGGGAATGCTGTGTTTTGTCAGATGACAGGCATCCTCAGTGTTAACATTGTGGTTTTTTGTGGCGTGTTGTGTTATGTTTAAAACATTAGGATCTTAAAAAAAAATAATAAAAGATTTCTCTTTACTGTCTGAAAATATTTTTTAAATAATGCTGCAAACTTCCATTCAAACTTAAATTTAGTAATAGGAAGCCTGGCAAAATTATTTTACATACAAAAATATTCTGTTTACCGAAAAACTGGTGCTTTTAGGATAAATAAAAATAGCTTCTAGAAACACTTTTTCAAAGCATTTCCATACTGTAATGATTATTTGCAAGTAAATAATATATTAAATTTAAATATCTACCTGAATTAGGCCTATGTTTCCTCCACTTAGTGCATGAAATGCTTCAGTGTGGATTCTGTCTTACGCTTTCAGCAGTCAGAGAATTTGAATCTTCAGTGTGTGGTGAACTGCTTCATTTTTGTAATTATATTTTGTAGGAGTAGGACATCTCTAGTACAGACCCCACAACAGGTAAAGCCGAAGTATGATTCAGTAACATGTCACAATATGATTACACCATGTGCTGCTGAATTTTGGAAGGAAAGCTGTTGAAATGCCAGGCTGGTCCTTAAAAGATCAGACCAGTTCATGACACATTTCTTTTCCTTTATCTGTACAGGTGTGTTTAGTAGCTTAATGAAGTTAAACATTTTTCATATTTCATCCATGGCTCAATGGTGGTTTTTGCCCCAGGGCTATATGTGTGTGTGCATGCTCATTTCTTGCTGGGTCTGATAGCAGAACGAGATGCCCTAATTCCACTCCTCCTCCAACAGAGAAGTCACTCTTTAAAACCAATCAGACACTTCTTATTGCTAGATTAATTTAAAAATTAACTAGTCTGTGTGTTCGTATCTCTTCTTTAAATAATGGATATATTTACTTTAACTTCTGTTTTAAATAATCTTCTGTTAGAGTATAATCTCCAATTAGAAGAGTCTACTCTATATTAGAGTACTCTTTTATTAGAGTAACAGTGGGAAACTATGCAGCAGAAGCATCCATTAATAGCTATTAATTATTCTGTAAATTAAAGCTATGGGCAGGAGTATTGTTGCATGCATGTGGTAAGCATATGATAAGAAACAGAAAGTGCATGTTGTACAGTGAAATAAGGCTCTTCCCCCACCCCCTCCCCCTCCCACTATAAATTACATTTTTGTATTCTGTTGGGGGTTGGTTCAGTTTGGAAGACACCTATTCAACAAATATGATTTTTAAATGTATTCTTATTTAATATTAGTGTATTAATACAATGTTAAAACAACTTAGGATGCAACCATTCATTTTGCATGAGTTAGATTTTGTTTGACATCAGTGAAAGAAAAGCTTCTTTCTTCTTCCTCTGTAATTATACTGATTACACTATTTTTTCTTTATCCTATAATGTGAGCATTTAAACACTGAACAGCTTGTTTCAACCTTTAAAAATTCAAGGCTTGAAATATTTTAATACAATCAGCTATAGCTGTTGATGAATGGAAGAGAACGAAAGTGCAGAACAAACTCATATTTTTCCTTTGACTTTTTAGTAATTAGTCTCTTTCTTTTTTGAAATGCAAATGTTTTGCCACTTTGCTCTTAAAATTTCACAACATTTTCAGTGCTTTACAGAAAAAATTGCAAATGATTGAGCCAGGCGTAGTTTCTTCATCATTTGTGTGTTTTAGAAATACAGTGTTCAGGAATAGTTTCATATGCTTTTCTACATTGTGCAATTTAAACTGCAGCAACAGACATTTGCTTCTGATGCCACTTCAATATACTCATACTTTACATTGAAGTCAAGACAATGTTTGCATGAGGAGCAAAAGTTGTGTGGTGTGCACTCATGGAAGGGTTTATATTCCTAAGTCACGAAAGAATTTCGCAACCAAACTGAAACCTCTGGAATTACAGAAGAAATGGAGCACAAAAAAAGCTAGACTGATGCTACTGCATGGACTATTTTAGGAAAATAACGTGCTTCCAAACACATAAAAAGCAAACAATCTCAAATTCTGTTTCTTGGACCTAGAGTGTCCTTGGATATTTAGATACAGCCTCCCCTTCCAAAGTGAATATGAAGCAAAACCGAAGTTGCGTGGGAACAGATTGAGCAACTAGAGGTATCAAATTTGCTTTTTGATGAAATGTCCTCATAGGAGCATTCTTCCCTTGTGCTGTGAACACTGACAATTTACCTGGTAATGCCAGCCGACTGGTGTGGTCACTTGGTATCTCTTGTGAAGATCTCCCTTGTTCCTGGAGAATCTCAGTTATTGTTAAGGACCTCAACTTAGGCTTCATAAAGTGCCCCAGCACAAGAGGGATAGCAGCTGATCCATGCTTTGACTTCTAACAAAAACTGTTCTATCTTCTGTGACACTGTTCTGGGTCATTACAGTTAAGGGCCTTTACTGAGAAATGCTGCAGGACTAGCCGAGAAATGAGTCGAGGAATCACAGATGAACCACAGGGCAGCTGTCTGTCTGTTCTTTGAAACTTCTGTAGCATTTACCCAGTTATATTCTTACACAGTCTGGCTTCAGCTGCCTTGATCGTATTGATTTTAAAAATTCCCCTGTACAGCTGGATCTCCATCCTTCAGTAAGAGAGGGAGGGAGGGTTCTGGCACAACCCTGCAATAGATCACACAGTGATTTTCTTAACCCCGTGGCAGAACAGGGACTTGAACTTGGCTCTTAGGAACACAAATACGTGCTCTAACTGTAAAGCTTGTATTCCTCCTGGACAGGCTCACAGCTTAAAGTAAACGGCTGGTTTGGGTTGTTTCTTGTTGTTTTTTTCTTTTTCAGTGCTGGTTTCCACACGTGCTGAACAATTCCCTTTGTGATTTGGAACAATGTGTTTATTGTTCCAGATGAGGTTGACTCCCCAGGGAGTTTGCCTGCACAGCAAACATTCATATTCTTCACTCTTAAGTTGGAGCCAAAGGCAGTGAAGTAATCGCTATAATAACTCTGTCCCACTGGAGGGCTCCCCAGCACTTGAAGTAATCCTCCTTTATAACGGCTATCTGGGTTTTAGGGCTGTCTCTCGCCTGCAGTGCAATGCAGAGATGCTCCCTTGCATCAGAAGAAATGGGTTTAGAGAGGCAGGAGGTGCAAGACTCATTCCTGCCCTCCTTTGTGTGTAATTTTAGTCACTGCTCTCAACATTGTTATCAAGCAAACAATCACCTAAATACAACTCAGAATCTAGTGTTGCTCATATTTTGAATTTTGTGTTTATTTCTGAGTGAGGTTGGCTCAACATCTTCACTGCTTCCTAACTGGTTACAGCTTTAGAAGGACAACAGCAATTATTTTTGAATTGTTCCCTTTATTGTACTTCAAGTTTTAATAGATGCCTTCAGTACAATCCAAACTATTCTAAAGGGGAAATGACGACCCTTGAAGTTGGCTGCTTTTCTTTTTCTCGGTTGTGCTACTTTAAATTTGATTTAAAGTTAAAATAAACTCAGTCCTCAATTTAGTTCATGAACAGTTTTAAATTTCTGTTAAGATTTCGGGTGGTTGCTAAGTCGTCAAGTGCTTTAGAAGGATGCTCTGACTAGAAAGCTCAAGAGATTTTGCAGGAAAGTATATGAAGGCAAGTTAATGGTCTGTTTTGTGTATAGCAACAGAATAGCTTTCTACAGCCCTCCATTTCATCTGAAACAAGTTAGCAAACATGTTGGCGAATTTCAGTAATTGTAAATGAATCTTTTGTGACTATTGTAACTTTTCAGCCGCTCTTAGAAAAATGTTAATTCTTGCAATCTCTTTATTTTCATTACAAATACATTATTCAATTTTCAGACTGAATTTTATGCTGTCTTACCTTATAAGTTATCTACTCTACCCAGTTACTTTTGAATCATGATTGATTTTTTTTATTTTTTTACCTGCATCAGTTGCATAGCGTTTGAAAAGTCTTATATTTTCAGTTAAATGCAAATACCAACTTCGACAGGAGAGTCCCTTTACTTGGTGTAGCATGCTAGGTTGTCTTTGGTTTTGTCTTTAAGGTAACAATGATCACCTGAGCCCAGGACATTCTGACTGTCAGCTGATGGGAAATTACTTCTGGGGCTGTTGACTCTAAATTATGATTCTCTTCCATAGAAATTCACTGCTACGATTTGTCTGTGGATATCCAGAAATAAGCTTTCAAATGCGTCTGTTTAACCACACTGACAATTTCTTTTAAACCATCAATGGTACATCTTTCTTCTTGCTTCCCAAAGCAACTTTCTGCAGCCTTTGCCTCTCCTCACTGCAAATGTTTAGACTTATTCTGGAATTTAAAAAGAAAAATCCTTTTTTTTGAAGTTTGTTGTGTGTTACTTGACAGGGTCTTCAAACCTTAATTAAAAAAATCTCCACTTGAAATGGAAGTTGTGAGGAAAATTTTTATTATTGGTGAAACTTTCCCATTCAACCAAGTTCTTAGCCAAGGAATATTTTGTGAATTTGTGTGAATGAATTTTTATTCATCCTTCTTAATGCTGTACCAGTATTATTTACTTCCCATTTGTCCTGACAAAGGAAAATACGCACAGTGAGGTACAGTAAAGCTATCAAAATGTTTAATGTTCTTCACGTAGAAGGAGACAGCTGTGTAGAGAACATGGAGATATTAAGAGTACGTATTAAATAGATGGAGCTTGTAGCTCCATGGCTTGTCTGATGAGTATCCGCAGAGGCTGGAGCACTTTTTTTTGGTTTGTATACCCTGTGTGCTTTGTAATTTGCATTTCATCCTAAAAGGCCACTAGAAATGCAGCAGTTCACGTTGACCCTTTGCAGAGTTGGAGAAGAGTACTTGTGTGGTGTGGAAACCCTGTTAAAATTCACATGGCAGTAAAAGTATCAGGATCCCTTTCCATTAGTGAAGTGTAGTGTATAAAACAATAGTGAACAGACTGTACAGTTTATAATTTCTGAATGCATTAAATGTTAGCTTTGTAAATATATTTTAAAAGACCTACCAGCAAATATTTTGAAATAATTGCAAATTCTTCAGTGATGTAGACACACAAATTGAAGGAATTTTGCTGAGGCAATTAGTGTCTTCTGCAGCTGTGCCAAAAGTATTAGCATGATACGTGAGCTCTCCCACTGTTTGCAGATCTCTGCAGTAACCAGAGATGTAAGGTTTAGAACTTGGAGGTGAGGTGAAAAGGTGTTGTAAACAGCCACACAGGTTTCATATCTAACGGGATGACTGTAGTGGGCTACTACTGCCCTTGTCCAAGAGGATTTGCCACTCTCTAGAAGAGCTTTGGGATGGGATGGCTTGTCTTTGTTAGTATTGCAGGAATTGATAGTAGTAAAAATATTCAGGCAAATGCTTCTTAATTTACTTATGGACTAAAGACATGATTTTCAGAGCCTGAGCAGCTTTGTATATCCCCCCAAGAGTTGACAATGTCACTTGATTTACAGAACAAGGTGGGAAAAAAAGTATCTTTATGTTAGCAACTAGTCTTGCTTCGTCTTTTCTTTTCTCCAACATGATGTATTTGTTGCCTGTTGCCTCTGAACATCTCAGGACACGGTTCTATAGAAGGACGGCGGGACACCTTCTCTGGGGTCACAAAGGCAGTGACCAGGAAAGCCAGAAACTGAGCCTGACATCCTTGCTTCCAGCCGTGTGTTAAATTCTTTTTCCTGCTGGCAAACTGAGAGTACTGTGGATACCAAGATTTCTTTACTTACTTGTAAGCTACTTAAATCCAAATATCTGTGACTTGTACATTGATATGTACTTCTCTCAAGTTAAGAAGATAATCAGAAAATTGCACTATTTTAAAAAACTATTTGCACTTTGTGTATATTAATTTATAATCCTTAAATTGATAATAAACTTGATTTGAATGTTGGTTATGTGAATCAGTATTTCCATATTTTATAGATGTGAATCAGATTATGATAATGTTGGAGGAATTTATCTGGAAAACTGAAAGTTGACGTTTTATTTGAAAGTTTTCTTCAGTGGTCATTTAAAAATTAAGCAAAACATATCTGTCTTTATCAGCTACATTAATACTCATCTTTTGATAAGAAAATTAAGTTTTGAAATGTAGAGAATTATTATCTTCATGTATACCTAGCTGATGCAGAAATCATGCCTCTTATTTTCCAGAGGTGCTTTGTAATGGTTTCTGATATCATACGTATCAGTTACAATATGTAAACTGAAGTGTGACCATATCCAAAACTTGTGAGTATTTGGATCTCTGTTTACAGCTTAGGACCATCCATTTTACCTAGATTACTGCTGCTTCAGAGGACCTGGAAACAGATTTTTAGAAGTGGTCAAAGTGTACTTTCAGGTCTGTAGCTGAACCCAACCTATGTGTGAAGGCAGAGTCTTACCATGTGGATGCAGATGTCAAAGTATCCTTGTTCCTACCCTGTAATTCTGATTTGTGGATGAGTATGAAAAATCACATGACCATGTTGAAAAGCTCTGCCTAGAGTTTATCATCTGATAAAAAAAAAAATAAATCTAAAGATTTTTATTCTTATTAGTGTTTCATTTTATAGGGGGACATGGTTACTTCTCCATTTATTTTTGACGTTGTTGAAGTGGAGAGTTGGTCCAGCTGTGAATCTATCAGCTGTAAACAATGCTTTTTGCCTTTGGCCAAATTTTAGTCTCCTAGTGTTTTCACTCTGCCTGGAGTGAATCACTGTGACCATCAAATCCCTGAAAATGAGAACATATAATGGGAAAGCTGACAAGACCCTTAACAGCAGCAGAGCCATGGGCTTTGGTATAAACAACATAATAACAGAGTGGATTTGAATGTCATCCTGGAATTTCAGTCTTTTTTTGTCCAATTGCCTGCATGACTATTTCACCGCAATACTTGCTAGGATATTCCAAATGCTACGGTTTAGTCATCTGCAGGCTGCTGCCATAGCCCAGCAGTAAAACGTATGCTGGGATGTTAGCTGCTCTAGCTTTTATAACAGAAGAAATGTAGAAACCCCAAGCTGGCTAAGGTAGTAGTTAGATTAAGTGTAAACAAGTAGTTCTCTGGTTGCGATGTGCTGGAGTGTTGAGGCTTATCAGCATGAGATACTGTGCGTGTGGTTAGCTGTGTGCTAATGAGTCACAGCGTGAAGCTTAATGAGCAGCATAATCCCCTTTCTTCTCCTCCTCTCCACCCCATGTCTTATTTGGAGTGAAAGCACATTGGATTAGATGCACACCTAACTACTCAAAGAAGTCTTAGTCCTCCAGACACATATCTGGGTTTCACTGTACGACACATTGTGCAACCAACCCCCTAAGAATAGGGATCTCAAAATTTAAGAAGGTTTTTAGAAGGGAACTAAGGTATAAAGGAGTACAAAGTTATTTTATGTTTAGCTGTCATCTTCTGGTCTGTGAAAATCCTCTTCTTACTACTTTCCTTCTCCCCCTCCAGATCAAGGGCTCCGAACCCTTTTTTTTTTTTTATCGCAGCTGCTTGAGTTTGGGGGGAGGATAATGCTTTGAGTGTAGATTTTCTTTTAAAATATTTGTAGCAGTTTCACTGCTATTGCCTTTCTTCTCGTTGGAAACACATTAGTTAAAGCACTTGGGGAAAATCCAGTCTTACTAGCTCATGTACACACTATATTAGTGTCCCTATGGCATGGCAGTTCCTATTGCCCTTCAAAAGAGAGTAGATCTCTGTTTTGCCCAAGCCCTAAACAACTCTTGAATAAAGATACAAGACTTTACTCATGGGTCACACTTTAGGCATTGTACCCAGCCCAGAAGCCAGATATGGTAATGTTACGTAGGCAGTTGGACTTGATCTTGGATGTCTTTTCCAACTCTAATGATTCCATTAGAGTTCATAAATAATTTGACTGTCCAACTTTAAGGTAAACTTCAGATAAAGTTTACGTGCTTTTCTTTGCACTGCTAATCCAACAAATCCACAAAAGCCAGTTTGTAATTTTTTAGTGCTGACATAGTTCCTAATATTTATTTATGTGCCAAAGGCAAAATGATGGGGTTTTGTTATCTGATGATTAATGAACTCTTCCATCCTTAGTAGGGTATGTATGTGGAAGGAAACACTTAAATTTCTGAAGACAGGGATAGAAGACTGGGAAAAGAGGACTATCTCTAGACTACATTCTCTCTGATAATTATTTTCCTCTATTCACATCCTCATAGCTAATCTGCTAATACATTGGAAAGATTAAGATTCCACATGTGGGGAGATCCAGGTCATATTGAAACATGTTAAAGATTGACTTCTATCAATAGAACTTCCTGCTTTCAATAACGTGCTCTCATACTTCACCTGTCCTTCTCTAAGACAGAAAAAGCTCCATCTGCAGTTGTTTTGAGATCACAGTTCAATAAATAATCCAATTATATGCCTTTCTGAAGCTAGATCAAGATTGCATACTGAAATGCATTGATTAGATTTTAATTCCAGCACTGTTGTGGCAGCAGAATGGCAAAACATGGCTCACCTGCCCCAGAGCAGAGGGGTTACCAATATATGCCATATACGTAAGTACTGTGAAGAAAGTCTAGACAGTTTCAGTGGATACTCTAATATGTGATGTCCCTGAAAGCTAGTGATTTAAAAAGCCATCACCTAAACTTGCTGACAACATGGTTAGCTTTATCTATGCTGGTGCCTTGTCCTGAATTCTGATGAATACTCGTATGGGAGAATCCCAAAGGTTGAGATGCAAAGGAAAACCTCTATCCTTTATGGTAAAGCTGTAGTGAAATTCAGCACTGAAATACAAACTTGTAATCCGTTCATCTGCTCCTTGATGTGAGAGGACTTTGTTTTTCACGAGTGCTTACATTTGAAAAATACCCAGAAACATCTTGGTCTTATTATTTACGCTAGTACTTACCACTTGCCAAAGGAGGACTGGACTCCAGGCACTTAACTTTCTTTCTACTTATGCTCCCCTTAGAAAACATTGCAGACCAGAAGCAGGAGAAGGTGGTAATGATGTAAGAGCATTGCAGTTACCTTGCAAATTCCTTCTCCATATGATGGGAATCATATTTGCATCTCCAACAAATTGCCTTGGCTGTTATTAGGCAATAGTCCATCTGAGCAAACAGTATTTCCTTTCCTATTCTTGCAATACACATCTGCTGATGTGCAGGGAAAAAAAATAAATCAAGGCTCTTTTAATCTGTCTGTTCCTCTTACTTCAACCTCTCACCTCAAAGTCACATCTCCTCTTTTTTTTTCTAATCCTTTTTGCCATTCAGTTTTGTGCTCTAACCTCCAAACTACACAGTGCACTTCAGAACATTATGGGAGCAGACTGTCAAGGAGAGAACTGTGGTTAGAAGCAATGATTCTCAAGCTATAATTCTGTAAGTGTCAAAGGTCTCTAGAGGCTTTCCTGAAGTTATGTGAACGTGATATCTTAAGATTTAAAGAAGAATAAAACTAGCAACTTATGGTTCTAGGAGGGAACTCTATGATTTTTCTCTGATGAAGTCATCTGCAGAATGAACTGTTGAGAAATTTGCTGAAAGAAAATTTGTGTTCTGTTATATGTTCCTTTTTGGACTTACAGAGCTATGGTGTACATTGCTGGAAGCAATCATCTATGGTCTAACAACAGATGCAGCTCTTCCATGGATGTCATCTTCTGTCCACGGTGTCTGGAAAAGAATACTAAAACAAGTGAATACTCTGGTTAAGTTTTGTTAGCTGCATTTGAAAAAGTACTATGTACTGCTTTATTACTAATCCATAGAAAATAATAGTATATTAAAATTTCCATTGTGATGATCAAAGTGATTTGGCATTTTGCTGAGAAACAATTAGAAATTTATTGTTTAAAGAGCTGAGGGTTGAATTGCTTACGTTAAAAAAGCTCTCATAATTCAGCTTCTTGAGATTTTGAAAGATTCTTTCTTAAGGGAAGAGGAAGTTATATGAATTATAGAGATTATTGTGTAGATACATAAGTTTGTATACACATATGTGTGTATAAATAGATATATATGCACACACACGTTAAGTGTGTAATTTCTAAATGCCTTTGTGTGTATTTTCTAAAGACCTGTATATATTTATATATAATAGTGTGTATATTCCCCTTTCATATTACGGTCAAAGTTGTTGTCCTGAAAAAAAACTATTTTGCAAATTTTTTAATGAGATAAATCTTTCGAAACTGAAACTACAAAATTTTAAAACCAAAATGAACTTATTTACTGTTCAAGAAGCAGCATTGCTTGGAAAATACTCGAGAGATGAATTTTTTCACCTCAAAATAAAAAGATATTTTGACATTTACTGTAACTATAAGCCTACCAAATACTGGATTACTATATATTTGAGGACGCTATGAGAACTGTTATGATTTAATGTTAAAATTCTAGTAAGAAATACTTTCCTTAATGTTAACTTTCAGTAACTTCTTTTTAAATCTTATTCTCTGTTATTGCTTTATGTATCTGCAGGAGATCCTCAAAGATCTTTTGGAGTTGTAAACTGCTGAAGATCAAGAGCCTAATATGTATTTGATGCATTTCATTTGACAGACTTGAAGGATGATTTCCTAGGGTTACTCAGATGAAGAGCTAAGGAAGCTTTGTCTCTCCTTCCTCTTTAATACTATGCAGTATGATACATTCTCACAAAACTCGACTTTTAGGGAAAAAAAAAGAAGAAAAACTGAGATTGCGCACTAATCATTTCTGGTCATAGTCCATTTCTCTCTTTCTATTCAAAGCTAGGTGGCCCAATTTTCTTGAGTACCCAGCATGAATGGTTCAGGTAGCTGTGGGTATGAAATCTTCCTCTGCCTGGTTGCTTGCAACATGAAGTTGGGTTATTTTTTATCTAATGTATTCAATCTTGTGGGTTAAGGAGAGAGAAAAGCAGGGTCTGTGAAGTTAACCACTGCAATCTCCTCTAGAGAAATAGCCTGAGAAGTGGTGGGCTCTGCTACGTGTCTGAAAATGGAAACAAATCTGTGCATTGGAGAAAGGGAGAGATTAGAGGTGAACAAGTTCAAAAAAAACAAGTCTACCTTCCAGAAAAATTCCTGACAACAGCAAGGGGGGATCCAGATAAAGACCTTTTGTTACTCTCTGCGGGGCTGCGAGCTATCTTTCAGATCATCGCTTGAAGGTAATCACTTAGAGTCTTATAGATTAAAGTAAAAATCTTGCATCAAGTCCAACAGATTTACCGAGAAACAAATTGGAAAGCAGAGCTCCTAAGCAGTGAGTTCACTTAAAACAGACTGCAGTTATCAGGATTACCTGAAGGTTCAGACTAGCCTTGCATTTTAACGCAAATCAAATTCTCTTTGGAAAGGCTCAGATACTATTTCTTTCCAGGAGAAAAACATGTTCTTGCCCATTCCACTATTTGGGTGTAAAGAAGTAGCTCAAGGTATAACAACCAATTTACACATTTGCTTTAGTGGAGTTAAACATGATGTTCATGGGAGGATGCTTAATGATTCTTTCAGATTTTCAATATACATGTTGTAAAAAGGTGAGAAGATTATGGGTCTGATACAGACAGTTTCTTTCCTAATTTTGCCGTGGCTAGTGCAAACATTTAATCCTCATGGCTGCATGGTGAAGTGTCTGTAATTAGACTTGCATGGAGAATTTTTTTAATGCTTTTCATTAGATATTTTAATATATGTTTTGCAACCACTGTCTTATCCACCTCACAGAGAATCTCACAGATATTAATATAATCATTTGTGTGTAAACAAATCCAAAACCTTTTTTTTTTCCCCTTGTTGCTGCTAGTTATTGTATTATGCTAGGCTTCAGGTTTCTTTTTAAAAAAAAAGAAGAGGGTGTTAAAGGGGTTGAGTGCAATCAGGTTGCTGGTGAGTCCATTTGTACAACTGAACCTTGTGCTTGATTACCACAGTTTGCCTTATCTTCTTACTAAACTATACTTTTACTGTCTGTGTGGGTGAGCTGTGCATCCTGAGTGTGCGAGTGTGGTGGTACCGCCTCCCGTCCTCCCTACATGGGCTGCTTTATGAGGCTAACTCCTAGCCGTGCTGTGAGCGGACCCCTCCTTGCTTGGCAAAACTGACTCCTAGGTCACTTTGCCCAAACCAGTGCCATCACTGCTTGGTTTCACTGTGTAGGAGGCTGGGAGAGCTTGGTAGGTTCTGACTCTGCAAGTCAATGTGAAACTAAACAGTCTCCTGCACCACCTGGAGATGGGGTCAGCAAGTTGGAACAGTTAGGCACTTCCTAAATATATCCGTAAGTCCTGGGAAGGTGCCACTGAAAGACCACATCCCCATTTGGGAAGAGCCAAGCTAGCCTGACAAGATTAATGGCCATAGTGGAAAAGTACTAGCTGTAGTAATGACCAAAGTCAATCATCTTGCGATCCTATAGATGCTGATCCTGGAAGTGAGGCTCATTGCAGCTCTCTGGGATCTCAGGAGGCTGAGTCTTAGTATCTCCCTCCAAGCTGAGACACGTCTCAAACCAAACTGTGACTGTCTGGTCATGAAGACCAACAAAGAGAATCACCGTCTGTCTGTAAAGGCTGACAAAGAAAATCACTGCCCACTTGCAATAAGCTGATGAAGGGAGATGTATTCATGATCTCTAGGATTTTGCAAAAAAATTTTTTGCAAAAAAATCCTAGAGATTCCAGGGTACCCAAATTTACTATAAACCGCAGAAAGGCACCATCTTAATTATAGGTTAACCTTTATACCTGTGTATATCTCTGTGTGTGTGTGATTGATTTTTGCTTACCAAGCTGTTAATTTTATGTGAATCACTGTATTTGTTATAACTGATTATTGATTTTGATTAAGGATTGCTGTTTTGTAAGGTACTATATCGGTGTTAATATACTTAAATTGGTGCTATAATTTACCTCAAGTTACATAAGAAACAATATTGTGCTATGTACCACGCTGAAGTCCCAATACTCAAATTTTCTTAGGCTTAAATCGTTGACCAGTTCAGGGACTCAGGGTACATCTAACCTCATTCTCAGGAGGAGTTCAGAGGGCAAGGGGATCCATTCTGAACCTTATGACTCTAATATCGCCAGTCTTCCTGATATTCTTAGTAATAATCTGTTGACTGGGTCTATGATGGTAGCTAGCTGCACCTAGAGTCCTCTCTGAGAAGGAGTTTAGAAAGCGAGGGGGTCCGTTCTGAAACCCCGGTAACACAACAGGTGGGTCACCCTTACCCCTTCCACTCCCAATCCCCATGAAAATCACCTTAGCCCCACTCCAAGTCACTTCCACTTTGCATAGATGTATATATACCCGCATACATATTTGCACAAATATTGTAATCTAATTGCTTTTAATCAATTTGCTTTATATTAAGCAACATAGTGACCTTGCTAACAAATTAAACCTCGATTAGTCTTTGTTAATTTTTGCTATTTTGTGGAATTTATTAAGCTTTGACAAATCTTTATCTCAATAAATCTTATTTCTGCCTTCATTTGAGTGAGGTGCATTCCACTCATTCCACAGCAAGCTGAGTCTTAAATCAGGATTCTGTAACAAGTGATTTAAATAATTTAACGGAGAACCTGTTTTAAAACACCCCTGTGACAGTGTGTGTGTATGTGAATATTATTGAATTTAAAACTGGACTAAGCAGTGAGGAGGAGGAGAAGTCTTAATACCAGCAACTGGAGTGAGACCATGAACCTCCAGGGGCTCTCAGACCTGTGTGCCCATAGCTGGGGCGACCAGAGGACTGGGGAGCAGCTACTGGATAGACTGAGCACCCAGGCCAGCTGCTGGAGGCACTCACATTGCATATGCACGCGTAACAGGTATATACATATTTATAACTGGATATATGGACACACACAGTGTTACACTCTACTGACAGATTTCAGTCCCGATCAGCTGGAGAGGAGGAACAGGGGTCAGGTTGCCTGTTTGTGAGAGTACTGTGTGTTTTCTGTCTGTGTTGATCTGTATTGGGAATGGAATGCTCAACCTCACCACTGGCTGGAGAGGGGGTCACAGAGTTGCAGCAGCGTTGCATCTATCAGGCTATGGGATTCGGCAGCTTTGAAGAGAGAACTCCAGTCTGAGCATGCGAGGCTCTTTTTTAAAGAAAAAAAGTTGTCATGCATAAGCATATTTTTGGAGATGGGTCTTTTAGTGCTAAGCAAGTTTAAACCTCCTGCTTGTAGCTGGTGGTTCATTCATATATCCGCTAACACTGCTCTGTAATCCCTAGAGACTTCCTTTCATAAAAATGTCACAAGCTATTTCCATAGAATAAAGAGACTTCGAAATGAGCTGACAAGCAGAAGAATCATAAGTCATAAAACATAAAGAATAGGGGAACTGGCTTTATTAAACTGCCTTTTTTGGACAACAGCACAAGCAAAGCTTCTGCTTCTTCACATGCAATGTTATAACAAGGATCACTTCACTATTACAAATGAGTACAAATTAGTTTCATTTTCCAGGGTGTGGGGATGGAGCGGGAGGCTGTATGTTAAATCATAACGTCCAGATTACTTGTTTACTTGGGCTAAAGGCAGAGTATGTTCCTGTGAAACAGAAAAAAAAACAACAAAAAAAACCAAAACACTTTTCTATTTGAAGTACGGTTATACATCCCTTCTTCTTGCACCCAGACTGCTTTGGCAAGTGGAAAATCTGGTCTTAGAAGCTGTAACAATGTTTTCCCAGTGCTTGTACAATATTTCATGCTTTTAAACATTGAAATTGAAATCATGGCGCATAGAAATTGTTTACCTGAATTGTTCAATTTGTCAAAGTCATAAAAAAACATCCCCACATTTTTATACCAGAAAGTGTTGCCAACCTGAGTTCTCCATGCTATTACAGTCATGCAAGAGCTGTGATTTCATGCCTATTTCAGACTCATTTGGATTCAAAATTATTTAACTAATGAGATAAATTCTCTGAGGGGCAGGTGTCTGTTAATCAAACTGGCAAGGGAAGGCAGGTTGTAACCACCAAAAAGAAAACACTGACAGTTGCCACAAAATAGATCTGTCTTTGAATGGAAGAAAAAGTTGCTAATTTGAGACAAACTTAAAGAGCTCATTTAGGTAATTGTATTAAATTATGGTTAATATAAGTAATTATAATTATTTAATTATGGGATAATTCAGCACAGTTCCTCAGTTGTGAAACATGTGAAACATGTTTGGTGTCTTGCCCATGGAGAAGGGAACGCTCTGAGACACTGTGTGTCTACATCTCATGTGAGCCACTGCATCCAAAACTGGCTCAGAGTCAGTAGTGCTATTCACATATCTGGAAACTCATGGAATGACGGGCAATGGAAATACAGAAAAGAAACAATTTACCTTGCCTTCCAGCCTATGAAGGCTTGTCCTGGGAGTCCTTTTTCTAATATTCTGTCTCATGGAGTCTAAAATTCCTAAGAGCTACTTTGCTTTTTATTCTTTTCTCCAAATGATTATGCCACAATTTAATAGTTACTCCTATCAGCATACTTTTTTTCTAATAATTATTCAAATGTTTTCATTTTCAATAATGTAATTATATGCATTTCTGTCAAATTATTTGTACTATTTTTTTATCTGTCTAAACCAGAGAATTTTGTTTTCTCCTTACTTCCGTGATGTGATACCTCAATTGGAATTGCATTGCTTTTTCATTTCCAGTCATATTACATGATAATCTAATTCATTCCCAATTAAAATTTCCAGATCTCTTTTGGGATCGATGCGTTTTAGGTTCTTCTCCCCCAGAGGCTAATAGTTAAATTATTTCTCCCAGATGTGTTAAACTTTAATCCTACACAAAAACTTATGCAACTGCTCAGTTTTGTCCTTTGTGAGTATTCCTGTCGAAGCAGATGGGACTACTCAAGAGTGCATAAACTGAAACGCACATATAAAGCTTTGACATCAGGCTTTATTAAAATGAATCTTGGTTAAAAGTAAAAGTGATGTTATATTATCAACGTTTTGATCTCTTAACCTTTTGACAAACATGTGTTTACAATTTGTCTTAGTTAAATATGTGAAGGTTCTGGAGAACAAGTCCTATACGGAATGGCTGAGGGAATTGGGAATCTTTAGTTTGGAGAAGAGGAAGCTGAGGGGCTCAGCTCTCTACAACTACAACTACCTGAAAGGAGGTTATAGTGAGGTGGGTGCCAGCCTCTTCTCTCAATAACGACAGGACAAGAGGAGATGGCCTGAAGTTGCACCAGAGGAGGTTTAGATTAGATATTAGGAAGAATTTCTTTACTGAAGGAGCAGTCAAGCACTGGAATGGACTGCCTAGGGAGGTGGTGGAGTCACCACCCCTGGAGGCATTCAAAAAACATGTAGATGAGGCACTTCAGGGCATGTTCTAGTGCGATGGTGAGGTGTGTTCTGGTTTTTGTGATTTCTTAGTTGTTTGAGTTTGGTTGGTTGGTTGATTGATTTGGGGTGTTTTGTTTTGTTTTGTTGGGGTTTTTTTGAGCTGATGGTTGAGCACAGTGATCTTAGAGGTCTTTTTCAACCATGACAATTCTGTGATTCTGTGAAAAATTTCTGAATAAAACCAGAATGAATCATTTAAATTGGTAAACACTACTTTAATGTAAGAATATTTTATGTCTCTTAAGGCTTTTTTTTTTTTTTTCTCAGATAAGGCTGTAAAGTTTAGAATTCTACAAAAATTCTACTTGTTTTTCTAAGGAAGAGGTTTTTTTTCCCTTTTCATGAAATATTCAAAGCAGACAGATGCTTGAGTATTCTGGTTGCTTTTGGAAGGAAACTAACATTTCCAGTTTAGGGTTATAATTCCAACTGAAATATCTAGGTCTAGCATAGTGACTGTACTTTATTGCTTTCTATCTGATTGAACACATAAGACTGAACTATTCTTATAGCTCTCCAATTTTGAGTTCTTTCATGTTCTAGACTTTTTGTTGAGGTGTATTGTCTTTTATGTCTCTTAAGAACTGTGATTTTTCAAGTGGCTTTGAAAAGTTTAGTATTTTGTCCTCATTTCCTTTTTAATTCTTTCTTGCTAAAACCTTTTGATATGTTCTGGCTCAATCACAGTTACTGGACACAAAGCAGGATTTAATAACTGGCCAGTGTTACACAGCAGATTGGACTTTGTTATAGCAATGGTGCCTCATACCATTCTCTGACTCTCAGAGCTTGTATAAAACTGATTTCTAAAGAAGTGTGGTTGTTTGAACCCTGATTCAGCCAGCCATCTTTACTTTGCAAACCTCTAAAGCACATGTGTGTAGTAAAATGCTTACTGAATACAGAAGGATGAAAGGACGTGCTTATGTTTTATTGAGCTACTGTGTGAGAAAGGTTAGAATAATTGAAGCTTAACAGATCTGGGAATCTCTTTGCTATTTGGAATGTCTGAGCTTTTACTTAAAACATTTTAGATGACCAGATGAAGAACATAGCAGGGAATTGAACAAATTAGGTAGTCAGTCCTGAATCCAGAGATTTACATCTGTATCTTCATTCAGATTATAAAAACCAGTGTAGCAGATACAGACTAAATCTCTTTCTGATGATCTGTTTGCTTGCTGCATGGGGAAATTTCTTTCCATCTCCTCTGTGCCTGTGGAAGGAAACAAATACTTTATATTCTGTTCTCTTTGGAGCATCTTGATTGTGTGAGATTTTTGTTTTGAACATTTCTATTTTCCTGCCCAATCTTTATCTAGGTTCATTCTAGAGGATTGACAGTTTTTTTCTAGGAAGTGAGAACCCCCGGTTTGGTAAGAGTGTTTCAGAATATGATAAGAAACATAAAATGTCCCCACTATATCAGAGTGAATATCAGCTATCTAACAATAGCCTAAGAAATAGTACATGGAGAAAGACAGAATTTGGTATTTTCCAGAACATTCTCACAACTTCCAGTTGTTCTTGACTGACAGATTTAAGGATTGAGGGGTGTCTTTAATAGCCCTTTTATTTTTCGTGTTGATATTCTGTCAGTTTTGAAATTATCTAGACTTTCAGCATCAGCAACCCTCAGCAGCAAGGAATTCTACACTATGGAGTCACACACAGAAGATAAAGGAAGGTGGTTTGTTCATTCTTACACCTCCAGTTTAAATGAGCTCTTCTCTTTCTTGTCGGACATCTTGAGATCCTCTTGAGGAGGTTAGCACCACATATTTTGGTACAATTTTAATCCTGTTCTACTGCTGCAATCTTTGTTTAAACACACACATACTCTCACACCTCACTTTCCCGTGGACTATTCACACAAAACTCACCATGCTTTGGTGGCCAGCAATCAATTTCAATCAGTCCTGTCTGTCCAAATCTGTTCATATCAGATTGCAAGCCTTGGTCTATCAGCTGCTGGATTAATTCTCCTGGGCAGCTGAAAGAGAAATGAGCCAGCTGCTGGCCTTGCCCTGTTAGAGACCAGGTTATTTCACTCTGATTCAAAGCCAATTACTTCTTTTTCAGTGTAAAGCTGTCTCCATGAGCAGAGAAACTGAAAGTGGATTTTGCCTTTTGTTATTTAAAAAAACCACAACAGTGTACAGGTGTTATAGGCCAGACTGACTTGGAGTGAGCTGCCTAGTTTTAGATACTTAAACTAGGAGCACCGTCACTGGCCTCATCTCAGTCAGCAGAGTATGTTAATCTGCTCAAGGGAAACCTGGATCTCTTCCATTTAGGCTGCTGTTCCAAATTACTCTGCAGAAGCTTGCCTTTTTCTCACTGACAATAAAGGGAGTGTGAGAAAAATGGACAGCTATTTTGAACATTAAAGTCTCTTAGCTAAAATTAGGCATAAATAAGTGTGGGCAAGGGAGGATGTGAGATATTGACCCCAGCAGTCAATGGAAGCTATCAAAAGCATTATCTGAGCTAGGTCACTAGTTATGGAGTGTGGGTCTACTAGTACATTAAGGACTAAGCTGGCTTTTAACTTCTTCTGTAGAAACTCATGACTTCATGTCTAAAGTCCTTCATCTGTTTCTGCTATGCTGTCCAGATGGGGATCTGTCTTGTTAATATACATTTGAAATACTTTAATCATGTGTAACTTTCTCCTTTGCTCCCAGAAGAGAGGAAAGCACCATGTGCTCTTTTTTGCTGCACTTGTAGGATAAAAATTTCCTTGAAAGCAGAGCCCTACTTGTTTGCTGCCGTGGCCCTTTGATATTCTGATCTCAATACTGCCTCCTTTATCCTTTTAATAATACATTGTAGTGCAATTTATAGGTGGTACAAAAAAGAAGTGATATCATAGCTCAATGATACTTTAGAAATTTAAAGTTTAATTGCTGTCCATTCACTATACATTAAGTCTACTGAAAGAGCAGTACACTGAATTGATTGTTCTCTATTAATCTGTGTAGGAGAAAAAGTTTAGGCAAGTACAGTTGAGCCTTGTTCTGACTTTCAACATCAGGCTGCAAATTAACTGTACTTTGTGATGCTGCAGATGGTATACGTGCTATTTTTATTGCCACGTTTTTGCTCTTTATCTTTAATTTTCTTACTGCCTTTTATAGTCACCGGGCAATTGGTAGAAAACCAAAAAAACAATCCCACAGACAGACTTTTTCTAATGGGATATATTTTTATTAGTATGACCTAGTCAAAGGCACGGAGATATAAAACATTGGAATGAGATACATACCTCAAATCAAGGCAATAATTCTGCAGTTGCCTGGTGACGTTGTCAGGAGGTAATCTACACAACTTATTTCTTTGGTAATTATACTTTTCCTCTAAATAGCTAAAAACTTGCTACTCTTCATCTACGAGTATCCCACTGAAAAAGCTGTGCTGTCAAAGAAAGAATAGTTAGAAAATAGAAAAGAATCTCTTTGTAATTTTGTGAAATAAATAAAATGCAGTAGATTAAAAATGTGACTCAAAAGCTGTCAGTAGCAAGATGTACATTGTTTCAAATTCTTAATTAAGTTATGAAAGTCATTATCTTTGTGTTACTAAGCCCTTTGCATTTCCTACTTATTGCTGTACTAGTGCAGTTTGATGTTTCTGGTCACTGCTCTGTTAATGTAACTGGAAAACTGCCTGGTGGAAAAGGACCTGTGGGAGTTGGTCAACGGTTGGCTGAATATGAGCCAGCAGTGTGCCCATGTGGCCAAGAAGGTCAACAGTATCCTGGCCAGAATCAGAAATAGCGTGTCCAGCAGGACTAGGGAAGGGATTGTCCCCCTGTACTTGGTACTGATGAGACCACACCTCAAACACTGTGTTCAGTTTTGGGCCCCTCACTACAAGAAAGACATTGAGGTGCTGGAGAGTGCCCAAAGCAGGGCAATGAAGCTGGTGAAGGGTCAAGAGAATAAGCATTATGAGGAATGGCTGAGGGAACTGGGGTTGTTTAGCCTGGAGAAAAGGAGGCTAAGAGGAGACCTTGTTGATCTCTACAACTACTTAAAAGGAGGTTGTAGCCTGTTGGTCTTTTTTCTCATGTAACAAGTAATAGGGCAAGAGGAAACAACCTCAAGTTGTGCCAGGAAAGGGTTAGTTTGGATATTAGGAAAAATTCCTTCACTAATAGGGTTCTTAAGCATTTGAACAGGCTGCCCAGGGAAGTGGTTGAGCCACCATCCCTGGAGGCATTTCAGAAATGTGTACATGTGGCTCTTAGGGACATGGTTTAGTGGTGGACTTGGCAGCATTAGTTTTGTGATTGGACTTGATGATCTGAAAGGTCTTTTCCAATCTAAACGATTCTATGAGTGTCATAGAATCATAGACTGGTTTGGGTTGAAAAGGACCTTTAAAGTTCATTTAGTCAAACCTCCCTACAATGACCAGGGACATCTTCAATTAGATCAGATTGCTCAGAGCTGCATCCAACCTGACCTTGAATGTTTCCAGGGACAGGGCTTCTACAATCTCCCATGGCAACCTGTGTTTCATTGTAAAAAATTTCTTCCTTGTATCTAGTCTGAATCTACCCTCTTTTAGTTTAAAACCGTTATGCCTTGTCCCATGCCAACAGGCCCTCTAAAAGAATGTCCCCATCTTTCTTATAAGCCTCCTTTAAATATTGAAAGGCCACAATAAGTTCTCTCCAGAGCCTTCTCTTCTCTAGGCTGAACAACCCCAACTGTCTCAGCCTGTCCTCATAGGAGAGGTATTCCAGCCCTCTGATCATTTTTGTGGCCTTCCTCTGGATCCACTCCAACAGGTTCCTATCGTTTCTTGTGCTGGACTGTGTGGACCTTCTTGTACATCTGAGCAGGATTCGGTACTCCTGGTGGAGTCTCATCAGAATGGAGTAAGTCAGTCAGTAAGTATTTGATGATAGTTTGGATTTTCTCGGTGTGAGGAAACATGGTAGTAATCTCCAATGTCATTTGTCAATACTAATAAAGCAATCCATTCAAACATAACTGCACTGATACTCTGGACATTTCAACTGCTCCCTCATCACCAACCTTCATATTCATGGAAGATCAAAGTCTGCATGTTTTGGTCCTTTTTCTCATGTACACACTTGAGGGTTTTACCACTAAGAGAGCAACTCTAAAGTTGATTCTTCATTAGGAGTAATGTGGCAATTTGGATGATACAAATAAAATGGGATAAACTGTGAGCATTAATGGAGAGACATCAAGCCATACAACATCATACCTGGTCTGTTTAGCTGTATGACTTCTAATTCTGTGAGCTAGCACAGGCCAAAGATCATTCCCAATAGAGAGTTTGTATTCAGCCTCAGAATTTGGGAGGGCAAGGCAATTTGAAAACAAGGTTGAGGATTGTTCCATGCTAGGTTGCCTTAATGCCTGAGAATTGTGACAGGAAAGATTAATTTGAAACTGTGTATGTAACCTATGTTGTAACCCAGAATTTTGGGTTGCAGGATGCCTCTTGTTTTGGGCACAAGAAATGTCACGCTTGTTTGTGGAAATACTTACAGAGTGTCTGCTCCTTTAAGGGTATCTGGTCAGGCACTTTTTTTCAATGGATGATGAGAAAAGGAGGAAGCTAGCTACTGGAGCCAGCGGGATCTTTAACCTCCAGCCACTGGGGTGGGAATGAAACCATCTATGAGGGTACAGACACGAGTGAGGTGAGTGAGGGTCTCGGCACCCGTGGCTGGAGCAGGACTATGGTCACAGAAAATGTGCCAGGTGCTGGCTGCTGGAGGAGCGTGCCTGAATATTCCCCCAACCAAGTGTATGTGGGGTTGTCAACAAATTCCAAGCTGGGCCAGATGGGAGTAGGAGGACCCACGTCTGGTCAAGGGTATCAGGCAGATGGAGGGTCTGTGCTGTGGTGTGGGGTGCCTGTGGGACAAGTGTGTGAGTGCTGTGTGTATACTGTGAGTGCCCAAGTAGACCAGCCAGCTGGTTGAGGACCCGTGGAACAGGTAAGGGGAGACTGGGATACAGTCATGGGTGCTGACTGGACAGAAGGACCGTGCTGGTGCTTGGAGGGATCTAAGAATGTGTGTATGCTTGTGAATCTGGAGAGTGTGATGTGTATGCTGCACTAGTGACCTGCGGCCTCTGCCAGTCCAAAAGGAAAAGGGGATGTGGCTCTCTGCGCCTGGCTCTGCTGTGAGTCCTGAATGTGGGTGCTGCTGGGAGCAGCACCTTGTCTGTGTGACTGACCATGTTCATGTCCCCTGTGCATATCTGGGCTATGTGCTCAGCTTCACTGCTGGCTGGACCTGCAAAGGGCACAGCAGAAGCTGCATCCGTCAGCCTGACCAGCAACCCTGGATCCCAAGTGTATTGGGCTGGGCTCCAGTGGCTGGGCAGGAGGGATCTTGGGCTCGGGTGGCTGGAAGAGGTGGCTACTCTTACATTCCTTTAAGAGTACAAGGCTGGCCCTTGTGTTTGTATGGGGATAAGCCAGAATCCAGGTAGGCAGAAGCTTTTTATGGAGATACCTGCATTTCCTTCCCTCCCCCTAGTCCAGGTTTTGAGTAGGAGACAAACTAAGAGGTGATCTTTCTCTTCCTCAACCAGGTCTCCTCTTCTGGATTGATCAGCAACAACAATGTGAGCTAAGGTCTGGGCCAACTTCTATTCCTGTCTGATCACTTAACTCATTATTAGCCCCTTTTATTTTACATAGGACCTCACAGACAACCTTCAGGAGAGAAAGGAAGAATGTTCTTATTTCCCAGCACAGTCAGATTAAAACCTCTCTGGAATTGTAGAAGATTCGTGAGCTTTGTCTCTAGGGTGGCCAGCTGATAGTGTGAGCTGACTGGCCAGCAACATTCCCAGGCGCCATCTAAAACTGCTTTATGGGTTAGCGTGATCCACTGTCCACACTTCAGTCAGCCCTGCTCTGCTGCATTAGCTTCATACGTAGGAAATATGTCTCAACTAAGATGAGAAATGAATCTGTCAAAATATTACATACCCTAAGCACCATATTTGTTTTTAATCTTTGAACATCTAGGTCCTGCTAGAGATACATTTCTATTGTCTCTTGACTTCATGTGAAAAGGTATTTAATCAGCTGGATAGTGCTCACTTTAGGAAGAGGTCAGGAATGACAATCTAGAACATTGGACAACTTGCCATGAAATTGCAGGAAGAACTATATTTTCCTTTTTAAAGTTCTAGTTTTTATAAATCTAAGTTCCATCTCCTTTACCTGCTTTATATCCAGCACCTGACTGAGAGAACATGCTGCAGGTGGAAATCTCAAAAAGGTCATTTAGCTGACACATTTGTTGATAGGTGTTTGGTGTTTTTGTGGTGCTTAGTACACAATATATAACAAACAAGATGTCATATTATCATATGAAACTGTCAGAAGTTAAAGTGCATACAGTAATATGAAACAGAGATGTAGTAAGTGAATCATCTCTTTGTCAGACAGTAGATTCATTGTCAAGACTTTTTACCTAATGCTCTACATGTCTAGTTATGTCTCTTTTTTTTTTTTTTTTTTTTCAGGATCATTCAAGGGATGTTATTTCTTCAAAGCAACATGTATAATTCCCCAAAAACTGGCAGAGGTTTAGAACATGGTAAACTGTCCTCTTTGAAGAGAAGACGAGAGGAAAGGGATGCTTCAAGAGAAGCATGGCCAGTAGGTCAAGGGAGGTGTTGCTTCCCCTCTACTTCACTCTCGTGAGACCCCACCTGCAGTACTGCATCCAGTTCTGGAGTCCCTACTACAAGAAAGATCTGGACGTGTTGGAACGTGTTTTGAGAAGGGCCACGAGGATGACCAGAGGGCTGGAGGACCTCTCCTATGAAGACAGACTGAGAGAGTTGGGGTTGTTCAGNACGGAGAGAGTTGGGGTTGTTCAGTCTGGAGAAGAGAAGACTCAGAGGAGACCTTATTGTGGCCTTCCAGTATTTGAAAGGGGCCTACAAGAAAGCTGGGGAGGGACTTTTTGGAATGTTGGGTAGTGTTAGGACTAGGGGGAATGGATCCAAATTAGAGGAGGGTAGATTTAGATTGGATGTTAGGAAGAAGTTCTTCCCCATGAGGGTGGTGAGACACTGGAACAGGTTGCCCAGAGAGCTGGTGGAAGCCCCATCACTGGAAGTTTTAAAGGCCAGATTGGATGGGGCTCTGAGCAACCTGATCTAGTGGGAGGTGATCCTTCCCCGTGGCAAGGAATTGTAACTAGATGATCTTTAAGGTCCCTTCCAACCCTGACAATTCTATGATTCTATGATTATAGCAGTGCAAGCAACATAGAAGCTGTTGGCTTTCTGTCAGTGAGAAGTGATTAAACTTGCATCAAGGAATTAACACATTGAAGTAGCATGCTGTGCAGCTGAATACCAAAGTATTATTAATAGTACAAAAAAAAACCCCCACATCCTGCTATAATTCCCAGTGATCTGCACAATTAAGGCAGCAACATTTTTGTTTTTCCTCCTGTGCTGGTAGAGAATGCTGCATCAATTACTTCATTAGTATGCGTTCTTGTAAGAACTGATTCCCTGTTGTAGCTGTAGACTGTCACTGGCAGCCACAGGAGGTCCAGGAAATTATACAAGTATGTATCACAGATTGATTTTTAATTAAATGTGTCAAATAACCAGAAAACTAAGGTTTATTTTGATTGATTTACATTATGGTAATATCATTCTATTGAGAACGCAATGACACTTTAATTCAAATTTCAATATTTTTTTTTTTGTCTAGTAAATCAGATTTTCAACCTACTGAAATATCTACTAAAGGAATTAATATATATTTAGTTCTATCTGCATTTTCTGTCGTTAGAGATTCATTCTCCTGTGAATCAAAAAGCCTTCAGTTTCTCTCTATTTGTGACATTCCTATGGGAATGTTCTTGAGAACTACATGTTCTGTACATGCCTGAATCTGTTTATTTTATATCTAACCTTATCCTTCATAAGATAATCTTTTGATTCATTCCTGTGGCATTTGTTTCTGAGAATTTGTTAACAAATATAAATATGAGTCATCTGGAAAAGAAGAAAAAATCTACATGGCATGTAAAATATGTGAAGAGACTAACAATTCTTACAGGCATATTTTAGCACTTCACGCTGTCATGCTGCTTGTTGAATATCACTTTTAATCAAACATTTAAGAATTTTGTCGTATGTTTTGGTGAGGACACTAACCTAGGTCATGGTGAAGTTTATGCTGTAAACCTCTATTCTCAGGACTTTTGTTCCGATGTGCATGCATACATATGCATACATATAAATGTATGTATCTGTATATCTTAAAGAAAAATATTTCTAAAGGATTGCTGTATTCATGATGAAACTTTTATTTTGTCATGTTTCAGTAGGAGGAACCATAGAGCCTCAGAGTGGTTTCCTTGCAGTTTAAAATGAAACGTGTACTTATAAGAGCTTATGTATAAACACAACTTTGACTTTTCTACTTTCATCTCATTGATTTTCCAGATACAAATTGATTATGTAAATCAAGTATTTCAGTTTATTAGTTCATATCAGTATTTTTCTTTTAATTACTCCTTGCAACATTTAAAGGAACACTTTATGAAATGGCGGCAAAACCTGTCATGGTACCTTCATCTTCCTTAATTTTCCACACAGTCATCATTACTGGAACTTAGTAATGCACCGCTTCCTATGACTAATCTTTCACATGGAAAAGTGTCCTACCGTGATCATACATCTACACTCTATGATAGGTAATAGCAATGTCAAGAATTCCACTACAGTGTATTCTATCAATTGGTATCTGTCAATCTGTCAGCTGAAATGTGAAACATGACCGAATATGCTCCGTGATGTGGATCTGTAAAAAGCATTACCAATACTTAACATTCAGTATTTGCAGCATTCTCAGTCATTACCGTGTGTGTTGTGAATCCATATTAAGAATAATGTGTTATGCTCAGCTAATTTTTAACATACTGATTGACATGTTCCTCACCCCCAAACACCTTCTAAAAGATGCTTCCTTTCCTTTCTCCAACACAAGATACAAAATGCCATGACCTGTGTTCACAAAATGTTGCAGGTTTGATTTAGAGTCTCAAAAGCTATATACTGTCTGTGGTGTTCAGGGGTTTTATAATAGGAATACTAAGCCTTTGGCTGACAGTAGTCACCTTAATTTATTACTATCTGAGGACTGCATGGTAGTCCATGCAAATTGGGTTGGTAGCTTCAGTCTTATTCCCATGGAACAGATATCCACACGATAAAACTGCCTCCACAGTTGTTACTGGATATGTTTATTGAAGTTCTTGTATGTGCGGAGTGGAAAGAAGTGATATTCTGTGAGCAGTTCTCAAATTGAAGGGCTTCAACATCCTCCTGAAAGTGGTCCCATCATGACAGGTTTGAGACACATTGAAGCAAAACATGCACCTACTCGAGTGGCTTCAAAGGAGGGCCTCCAAGATGATCAGAGAGTTGGAGCACTTCTACAAGGACAGGCTGAGAGAGTTGGGGTGGTTCAACCTGGAGAAGAGAAGGCTCTGGGGAGACCTTATAGAGGTTTTCCAGTACTTAAAGGTGGCCTACAGGAAAGATGAGGATAGACTCTTTTTCAGAAAGTGTAGTGACAGGATGAGGTGTAGCAGTTTTGACTTGAAAGAGGCTAGATTTGGATGAAGTAGAAGGAAGATATTCTTCACTTGAGAGGATGGTGAGACACAGGAATAGTTGCCCAGAGAAGTTGTTGGATGCCCCACCCTGTAAGTGCCAAGGCCTGGTTGGATGGGGGTCTGACCAACCTGGTGTAGTGGGAGGTGTCCCTGCCTGTGGCAGGGAGGTTGGAACTAGATGATCTTTAAGGTCGCTTCCAACTCAAACCATTCTATGATTCCATTGGAAGCATTCACTACCCTGTACTTGTCTGACTGCCTTCAGAGGTGGATAGGCATTTTATTTTTTGCAGCTGCCAATCTACAAATTTGAGTACATCCATTTTGATTAAAAAAAAATATATGCTGGAGTCATGATCAAGTTCTTGGATCCTGATTGTCCATGCTTCTCATTTTCTCACTCTGCTGTGGACTCCCTTGGCCACCTATGTCCAAGTCAAACCTGTTTTTTAGAAAGTAAGTAGATAGTCTAGCCCTGAGCAGAAGGTATATGGGCTTTCTTGCGGCACACAGCTGTGTGACCAGGAATCAAAAATTATTTATTAAAAACAACAAAAAGCCACTGCCAGTTCAGTGACACTCCTGTTAAATGCAGCTTTCCAATTTCTCTGTAATCTTCTGCAGAGACTGCAGCTGCTTTTGGCTTGGGTAAGATGTTCTGTGAGCTCCACAGAAGCCCTAAGTTCCCTCCATCCTCTTAGTGCTAATATAGATGATCATCAACCAGTCCAAGAGGATGAAGCTGGAACAGCAGCTGTCTGATGCTCTGAGGACTTTCCCACCATCTCTCCCACTGATGCACTTTACGTCACGCCCAAGCTGGAAGTAAGTTTGAAGTCTCTACCCAGAGCTGATGAGTCTTCATAACTTGTTTTGACTCTGCATTTTCAGCATTCTGCCTGGCTGATTTTAATATTTCAATTTCTCATCTCTTGTAATTCCCTTACTTCTGGGCTCTGTTAGTCAAGGAAAAAAAAAAATAGTAGTGCCCTGCTTCTGGACATCAGTCTGAGATCCAATAATTAGGTAAATACTTATATATCCTGTATAGAATTTCACTAAGATTATCGAATCAAGTTAGATCTCATTGGAAAAAGGGCCATAAACATGAAATGTACTTAGGAGTTTCTTCCTGTGACACTGGAATTATGTTCTCTTTTCCCTTCTCTAACTTTCCTAACTGTGACAAGCTATCATCTGTCATGTTGTTCTTGTTGTGTTTCTACCCATTGTTCCTCAGCTTGTAATAAAAACGAATGTGTAGCTAACCTGCGAGGTGCCTATCAGACTAATACATTTTTAGGGGGTTACACAAATTTATTGATATTGGCCTTGAGCCTTTTTGATTTATCTACATCTGCCTCAGCAGATAAATTGGCCATTTGAGCACGTGGTCCCACTTACTCTGAAAATTACCTCATTACTTGGGAAATCTTCAGGAGCAGTCAGTCCTTCAGGAGTAAGGGGGATGGTGAAAACAGCTCTGCAATTCACATGAAAAATGGCAACAAGGCTATATAAATATGGTCATGCAGCCTTGAGAAGTACAATATGTTAAAGAAAGTTAGTAGTACTGTGTTTCCAATAGGACAGATTTATGTCCACAAGGAGGCTTACTAAATTTAGTAAGGTAGAGATGAAGAAGACATGTACAGGCTTGCAGGGACTTTCATCAGGTTAGTAAAAATATTCATGGAAATGTTTATTGCTGTGTTATTAGTAGGTTTCATGTACCTTCAGTTTTTGGAGGGATAATTTTATACTGTGATTTCATAGAGTCACAGAATGGTTGAGGTTGGGAGGGAGCTCTGGAGGTTGTCTGGTTCAGCTCCTCTACTCAAGCAGGGCCACCTAGTGCTGGTATCTCAGTACTGTGTAAAAATAGCTATGGAATTTCTCTAAGGAACTCCATGATCTCCTTAGACAACCTGATCCAGTGCTTGCCTGTTACCCAGTCTGAATTTACAATCTGTAAGAAATCAACCTGCCTTTTCTTTTTGTTAGTTGCTGCACTGCACTCTGGTTAAGCTGTTTGGACTGGGACATTTGGAACCTTCACAAAAACCAAACAGTAGTTGGGACAAATCTATAAATACACTGCTCACCATGAAACAGGAGTGGGAGATGATACTTACAGAGACATCACCCAGATAAAGCTTGAATATGTAACATTTAACTGTTAGTGGTGCCTCTGAGGAATGGCACGTTCACATCTTATCTGACTTCTTTCCATATGTACATGGGAGCCTGTGTATTCATTACATCAATCCTATATCAAACCACTAGCTTCTTTCTTTGACTAGTTAGTAACCCGCTCTTTTCAATTATCTGAATGATTTGGTTTTTTTCAATTTCCATTCATCATTGGCAACTGCAGTTCTCAGCAATTTTAGAAAAGTTGTTCTCTCTCGCACTGTGATTGTACCAAAGATTTGTTTGTAAATTCAGTTGCCATATTTTCCACTGAGTAACATCTCTTCAGCGTTTTCTTAGCGCTAAGTGCCAGTGAGATTCAATGCACATATCTTCAGGTGCTCTGCTTTAAATTAACAGCCCATTTCAAATTGTTCTGCTTTTCTTAAGGGTGAATTGCGTTGTGGCTTGCTGAGTCAATCATTAAGGGGTTCTGGGCTATTAAACACTTCTTGTTTCTCACTTTATGGGATGTTGGATTTTGTGGCTGGGAGGGCAAACGACAGATGGCTTTAACTCAGTTTAAATAATATTCCATAACTTACTGCGTCGTATCCAGTATGTTGTCTTTCCTGGTTGTGACACTTTGCAGTTGATCATTTTTGTTATCTCATCAGTTCATCTGATTTTTGTCTGACATTGTAGTTTAGATACTATTAAAAGAGATCAGCATATTGATCCATTACACTAACTTGACCGAAGAGCTCACACTAAACTGATTTTCTTGTGCAGTATTAATCCGTAAGCAGACTTAGTAACTCTACAAACCCTATTCCCAACCTACAGGAATGATGCAACTTTTCTTTTTGAATTTTGAACAGTAGAAAATGATCTCCTTTATAAAACATATGTAAGGAGAAAAATTAATCAATTTGGTTTTACATCTGCTTCATAAATGAAGTCAAGGTCTGTCTGCTTTCTTCGTATCAGTGGACCTTTGCAAGCACCATTGCCAGCACTGTTGTGCTGTGTTGTCGATAATCATGACCACCTACCACAGCACAGTTCATCTCTTAAAGGCAAAATTAGATTGAATAATAAGAGCAAATCTTTCTTCTTCGGAAACCTCACTTTGTATTTGTTTGGAGTCCAACTAGCAAAAGATATTAGATGGATTATAAACCTTGTTGAAAGTTCTGTAGAACTCTGAACTGCATATTTTCTTAATGATCCACCAATTGTATTATTCTTTTATCAAATATCTCTCTGGAAGTTGCTTCCATTGCTCTTTCCATTGGCTAGTATTTTGAACTGGAAAAAGGGGAAAGAAAAATGTTATGAAAATGAAGATTTAGAAGAGATTACTAATTGGTAAGATGTCTACAGATATGTTATTGCTATCCTTCCATATAGGTATCTTCAGTCACGGGAGATGCTACGTAAATATATGTAAATAGAATGGTGATTGCACTTGGTAACGACAAATTTATATATTTGAAAAGCGAGAAATGTGAATTAATGAGCTGTATAATAAGATGATGGGATTTGTGTTTATTACAAGATGCCAGAAAAGCAGAAGTCTCCTTTCTGTCTCAGTCCGATACATAGTCAGTAGACTGATATATTGGTATAAGGCGAGTTGGAGCGTGAGCATGTAGTAAAGGGAGTTAAGAAAGGGAAAAGTGGGTTCCCACAAGGAAAACAATAATGAATAACTAAGCTCAGGAAAAAGCTTAGACAGAGATTTGTACTGCAATCATTTAAGTTAGCCATAAGGCAAACTACAGGAATTCTGGGAAGTTTCTGTTAGTTTCTATGTTAGAAACAGGGTTAAAGCAACATCTGCTCAGAGCTACACAGTGCTTAGTAGGGAAGAAGTTTGTAATTTTGGCCTAAAGCATGTAAAAACAATCAAATGCAATCATCATGGAATGGAGGAGTGCCTGTGGACTAATATTTGAAGATTCACTTGCACAGAAATTTGTATAATACGTTCTCAGTCCAACAGGCAGATGAAAAGAGCAAGCAAACAACTCTGCCTCATACTCTAGAGATTTTCAGCATGTTAGGATGCTTTTTTGTTTTTCAGTTTTTCAGTATAGAGTCAAAGTCTTTATAATATTCTCTTGGAAACTGGGAAAAAAAAAAAAAAAAAAAAAAAAAAAAAGAAAAAAAAGATAGTTATTGAAACATATCTGACCTGAATAAATACATGGATGATCTTTTTGTCTGTGTTCACTCTCATTAGCTCACAAAGAACCAAAATACTGTATGGTGAGTACAGGACATCTAGTACAACACAGGCATCTACTGATAATGTTAGAGTGACCCTGTAGGATGAACAAATGGGGTCATCTCCATGCTAAAAGGCTAGCACTACATCCAGCTTAGGATCCCACTAATTAAATATTCTCTTCCCATATGGAGAGATCTGCAGAACTATTCATTTAACGATTAATTTGACATCTTCTTAGTAAAGCTAATGTGTTTTGGATGAGCAAAAACATAGACTTTTTTTTTTTTTTTTTTTCCCTTTGTGTCTTTGAAGTGCTCTGTCCTGAGTGAATATCTAAAGCAGAAATTATTTGAACAAAGTATGTAGTTGAGCTGTAGTATTCTTTGGAATAGATTTAACAAAAAATAAATCTTAAAAATGTAAGATATAAGCAAACTTTTGGTATTTTTACTATATTGTAAATGCCTAAAACATGGGGTTTTTTTATGAAGAGCTCATTTGAGTGATATTGCCTCAAGTAATTTACCTTAATGAAAGATCTATACAAACCATGTCTTTCAGAGTGAAGAAAAAAATATTTTCCTATTCCATACAGTGTTTCCACAGTGGAGGTGAAGTTTGTGGTAATGAACAAGTCTTCAGAGCTCAGTGAATTTTTCCAAGAGTAGAGAACATTCCATGTTAATATCAGCACTGATGAAGTTCATAAAATATATTTTGAGCCTCTTTTGTGTTATTGTAATTAGACCTTCTGGCACACCTGCTGCAGATTTGATGTATCCAGGTGTATTTTAGGGAGCATCTGAGGAAAACAGATATTGTAGGAGCCAAGAAAATGTCTAGCAGAATAAAAATGGAAGTGTCTGATTCTGTGATTTTATGGTGGAATATTGTGGAAAAGCAAAGATTTAAATCTTTGCTTTTGTTTTGTTATTAAATCTTTGTTCTGTATTTAACAAAGGACTATGTAATAGTAAAGTATGTACCCTCTGGCGCAAAAGCAAGTTTGCAGAAGCATTATTAAAATACTGACCGTACAAGCAAGGTTGTTTTGAGATGATTTTGCAGGGAGGTGCACATTTGCCTGGACAAGTAATGCTTCTCTTTCGATCAGTTGGTGCACCTAGAAGAGATGCTTCTGCACAGAAATTCTTCACCCAGGGACCTATTTCTCCATTCCTAATAAACCATGTTACCTCTTCATATGTATCTTACCTAGTTCACCACAGTTTCAATAGCGTTAAGCTAAAGGAAATATCCATATAGAACCACATTAGAAACATAGCTTATGGACATTAACTTTCCTTTTTACTTCCAACACACAAAAAATGAGAACATTATCATGTTAAATCTGAGTGTATTTGCAAATTCAGGGGATCAGCTATATAAGGAAACTTTTATCATTTGCATACTCAACTATTAGCATTTTTTGGTAATTGTTTCCTTAAAAAAAAAACAACAAAAAAGGAAGCACTGTCAAGTTTTTGTTGTGTTTTCTGCTAACTGTATGCTCTGAGTTTTTCTCATTTTATGATGACATTTCATCTGGGAAAACAGGTGTTGGTCTATCCCTCACTGATGAAGCATGTGGGTTTTTTCTGTTGTTTCCTGCTACCTTGATAGCTGAGGGGAAGGGTTTGATTAAATTTAGATTAGTCATTTAGTTTGTAACTATCACTCTGCTCATTGCTGTCTTACCAGGAAAGGACTCTGATGTATTTAGATATCCAGGGGTAAGGAGTGGACAGATTACATACTGACTTTAACGGATGAGTAATAATCAGTTTCAATCTAATATATGATGGACAGCTCTGTTACTATAAATATCAAATCTCCCTCTTTGCTACCTGTTTGACCTGCTGAATATATTAAGTTTGAACATGTGAGACTTACAAGCCATTCGTTCTATTGGAGGTGGTGTTTCTGTGAACATGTCTCTGAATGTTGTAGCTGTATGGAAGAACTATTTAGCTATTTTTACATGGAACAATTTGTGGGAGGGAGAGGAGGTGAGCAAGGACTCATATTTTTCAGGAAAAAAAAAGAAGTTCTGTAAAACAAGTTACTACTGAAAAACCTTCTAAACCAAAAATTATATGTTCCTTCATGAGCAAATTTCACAAAAGAAAACAAAAGCCCTTTAAATGGCACATTTCAATTCTGTAATCAAACAGGAAGAGATCAGATCCTTCCTTGAAAGAATGTTATAACCAATTGTTTATGTAAAAGCTGGGGATAGAGTAGCCCTGTTTGGTAAGCCATGTCACATCGTTCTGCAAAGAGTTTAAGAAATAGCTCTCAAATTTATTTTTTTTTGACATTACAGTTGACCGGATTTTACATCATGTATGAAGATTGTTACCTTGCTTTTAAAAACCTTCTCCTGTGCTAGCATTTCCTCTATTTTCTTCCTACAAGGTCTTTGTCTCAGCCCATTTTTTAACTGCTGAACTGGATGATAAGCTACCAGTGCTCTTGGACAGATAATCAGGATTTTGCTAGTGATTTTTCATCCTTGTGTGTAATTGTGAAAGAAAGGAAGAGGATAAGAATAGTATATTTTGGCCTTAAAGTCCTTAAGTAAGTAGGAGACATTAGACAGAAACAGATCTGGGAAGTTTTTGTTGACAACCCTTGGCAGCTGCTAAGCAAGCAAAAGAATAAAAGCTTTAAAACATTTTCTTCAATTATCAAAGCCCTTTGTTGACTAGATTCAGCACCTGGTTTGCACAGATTTCCCAAGGCAGCATCTCCGAGAAGTGCTCTTTGGCTCTAGCTTTAAAAGTTCAGAACTGAACACCTCAGCATCCAGGACCCGGTGTCTCCTTCCGTTTCTGGGAGGAGACTTGCCTCCTTACCTCTTCTGTTCAGTTCTCCTTGTAGGTGTCTACTGCCTCACATCTATTTGCTATTCCCTTTATGTCAGTGATCACAGTCAATAGATGCTTTTGCTTTATTACAGTGATTCAGAAGTTGTATGGCTTTACTGGATTAGATGCCCTGTGGGCAAAGTTCCTGATCTGAGGAGTTTAGATGTGAATTAGATGGCTGCAGTACAAACAAAAGATGAAGCAAAGAGGTGAGAGCCATGGTGGAAGGCTAGACTGCCAGGGCACACTCTCATATGCCAAGTCATTTATTTTCCAAAGGCAAATTGGCTCCATATCTGCAAGCTTTTCAACCCAAGCCAACCTCAAAGCCACACCTGCATCTTTTGCATTTAGGCAGTATATTGAAGAAATAAAATATTGCACATTACTAATTAAATAACTTATTTCTAGGTCATCTGATCACAAGACTGTTAGCTTTCTGCTAAACAAAAGTTAGAAGAAAGAATTCAGGAAAAAATGTCTATAAGAGAACTTGATGTCAATTTAGATTAAAAAGTTATTGCTGTTGTTTGTTTTTAGATTAAAATGTGTGGGTTTTTTGTGGCAATGAGCTTTGTGTAAAAGTATCAAACTTTTACACAGAAATTGATTTTTGTTTTTTCCCTTTAAGGAGCAGAAAACATTAAAATCAATTTATTACTCATATGCACTGACATTCATTATTAATTTTATGTCCCACTTCATTGTTTTCTTCAGGGCAAAACCAACATTCATTTGTTGATCAATGATATACAATCAACACAAGGTGTGTGGCTGCTGATTAAATAACAAGAACATTAGGATGGTGGGGTTCTTTTATGAGTGCTGGCAGTAGCTGCTGCTTGACGGTCAGTTAAGGGCAGTTTACTTGCTGCCCTGGTGGACCACCGTTACTCAGTGTGTACTCTCAGCCGATAACCCAGAGTTTTTTGAAAATTGTAAAGAATTGCCTCCTTCTGCCGTGACTGGAAGTTAACAGTATGGAGGGTTTATTCCAGACTTGATAATAAAATCTAAGTTGCACATTTATCCTACCTCAGCTAGGCATCTTTTTTAGAAGTCAAGTCATCAGGCTGAGGGGGAGGAGACGAGAGAAAGAGTGAGAGAGATGACTTCAGAGGACTGTTCAGCTCTTACATGTGAGTGAATTATTTCCTGAAGATGCTTGCTGTCTTCCATGGCTCAAAGAGGTTGTGTCAAAGCTGGCTGAACTGGTTACATCTCCTACTTTATCTGCTTCAGGTACTGGAAATGAAACAGGGCTACAGATTCTGTTTCTGAGCCTCTGAACTAAACGGCTCAGGGCACAGGTGTTGCAACAGTGCCTGCACCGTGTCGTTGGATGTGATACCTGCAGGCGCTAAGGCAGCTCTGAGCACGGGTTAACACAACTCACTTTCCAGCAAGGCTCAGCCGCAGCCCTGCACTGCTCTGCCTCACCACCTTCCAGCTCTGTCAGAGCTTTCCAGGAGCCTGGAGCTCCTGTTGGCACATTCTCCATCCTGTCATATAGATGTTATAGAGGATGTCCCTCTCATCACTGGGAAACCAGCTATGGAAGATGGCATGGACTCCTTTCTCTCCTTGACTTAAGCCCATTTGTATTCAGACGCTTTATGCCAGTTTACATTGTTATCTCAGGGGCACCTTGACTTCACCAAGGCAGCATCAATTTTATGGTCTCTTGTACTATTAAGCCTCTACATGAGATTGAAAAGATATTAAATTTCAACCCACTCATTTCATGCTTTGCCAAAGCATGTAAAGGTTCATATGCATTTGGAAGCCTTTGGAGATAAGGCCATACCCGATGCAGTGCAAGTCATTCATTTGAAGCTTAGGAAGGGAATAACTATAGGGAATTTAAAGTTAGTGTCACTCCAATGTGCCGTTTAATAGCAGAGATTGGTGTTTCCAGGTTTATACTAATTGGATAAAGTATCCTATATGCAGGCCTCCATGGCAGATGTGGACTCTCTTTTAGTGGCCCATACAAGTTCAAGTATCTGTTTAAATGAGGCTTACTAGCTTCCTCTCACCATTTAAAATACATAATTTACTTAAAATGGACTCGCTGCAGAGAATGGATTTACTTCTGAACTCCATTTGTTGAAATGGAGACCTCTTCTTTTTTCAGGAATATTTATGCCCTCAGAGAGTAGTATTTTAACATTTACACCTATCTATTGTGTATTTAATTACTCCTATTGGTCAAGAGGAATGATGAACTATGTATCTCTCATAATATATATTGATCTTGGCGATGATTTAAACATTTATCAATACTCTCTACTGGCCTCCATACAAGAGAAAATGCTGCATCTTGTCTTTGCAATTTTTATTGTGGTATGAAATCCCTTCATAATTCTTTTCATTCTTTTTAGTAATAATTCAAAAATATGTATTTATTTTAACAGCTAATCGATTAATAGAAAATTACTGCACTGGATTTAGGTTACTTTTCTGGTAAACTTTTCTGATTTCTTTTCTACTTCGTTGCTATTGTCCAGGTTCTATTTTCTTGTGTGCAGTATCACTGCAAATTGTTTTCTGGTTTTCAACAGAAGAACTCATTGTCTCTTTGGCAGTGTTAGTCCAACAAAGAGACTAGAGTAAAATGTTGACAAATTTTACTTTTCCATGACTGGAGCATAGCTTATGGATGGATTAACTATGATCTAGATTTTGCATGTAACAATGGGCTTTTATCATTTTATTTCAAACACCTAACATTCAATTAGCCCTCAATTTTGTTCGCTGTTAGTTTGGAAATTGTGCTTGGATGACTGCATTCATAACTGCATTATGTAAGCAGTTTAAACACCCACAATGGCAAAGGAGTCCTGACCTTCAGCTCTGCCACAGCAGCTCCACGGATACTTAGTTTCCTTTATTGTTCTGTGTAGGATATTATTCACTTGGATATGTTTTCACCATTTCGGAATCTTTTTAAATATAATTGATTAAAGCGCCTCTATACAAATCGAATTTCCCGTGTGGACTTTTTAAAGCCTCTGGAACCTGATAAGCTTTTGTAACAGAAGAAGAAATGTTTCATGTGGCTTGAAATCCTCCTTGCATAAAAGAACATTTCATCAGCCACTGCCTGCTCTGCCTAAGCTCTGCTGGCATGGTGACACCTGAATCCCATAGTCTAACTCTAACTAGCTTTTTTGTCCTTGCCTCAGGGTAAGAGATTCAAGCAAGTTGTTTTGTTGTTCAGCAACAGAAGATACTGCTGAAACAATGTATTAAAATAACTTAAAACTTTCTCTTTGCTTGGAGAGAACTTTGCATACAGTATCAGCACTATGCCACTCTCTGTTTGTGGGGCTTTTTGGATACAGCTTTTAAAAGACTTGGAGTAACTAGCAAACCACTGGAAATCTAAGATCATAGAACAAAACTGAGGGAGATGAAGAAGCATTGAACACATCTCAAGTTAGATTAAAAGTAAAAGTCAGGGGGAAAAAAATAGCTTAAGCTTCAAGATGTGGGGCAAACAAGCTGCCATTGTCTGACTGGTTTAGTGTTTCCAGCAAAAGTGACCATCAACAGATAAGGATGGAAGCAAACGTACATGGAACAAGAACATATTCCATCCCTGTCGTTTTAAAATATACAGATTTCTGTGTCTGATCTGCAGCTGTGAAGTGGAAAGTATACATATATTAGAGTTGTGGGAAGGAACTGTAATTATGTTCTTGCAAGGGCGTGAACATTTTATTTTTCTTTTCTTCCCAGGAATCAGATTTTCTTAAACATTCTCAACTGCTATAGTGAAACCAGTCAAAGAAAACTCTCCGCTCCCTTTTCTTTTCTTTAAAACCTGAGACAACTGAGGAAAAGAAATGGAAAAGTTGCAGCTGTAGGTATATTTCATGTTTCTTTTATTTCATGAGTGCAAGATATACACTCGATGATTCTCTAAAACCAGTGAGAAGCAATAATTAGTTAATCAGACAGAGCTGTGTGATGTACAAGTGTCGTTGATGGATTAGATGGAAACCAAACGCATTTTAACCAGTATTGTAGGAGGAACCATAACTTGAGATGGAATTATAAAACTTTAAAATTTCCTAAAATTCTCCTACAATTTCTCCTTATATTATGCACTAAATAGACTTGAATCAGTTCAATACCTGATTGGGAGCCACATGGCTACATGTGGCCTTGTCACTTCTGGTCAAGAAATACAGCTTTCTCAACTAATATTAGCCAGCATGATCTTAGAGAGCATTTCAATGCCAGGAATGTCGTGGATGGAGACATGCATCTATGGAGGACCTGGAGTTGCTGGTTGATAACCAGCTGAATATGAACCAGCAGTGTGCCCAAGGGGCCAAGAAGGCCAACAGCATCTCAGCTTGTATTAGAAATAGTATAACCAGCAGGACTGGGGAAGTGATTGCTGCCCCTGTACTTGCCACTGGTGTGGCTATGCTTCTGATGCTGTGTTCAGTTTTGGGCCCCTCACTACAAGAAAGACATCGAAATGCTAGAGTATGAATGAAGAATAGCAAATGAAGAACAACAAAGCTGGTGAAGGAGTACAAGTCCTTTGAGGAGTGACTGAGACAACAGGGGTTGTTTAGCCTGGAGAAAAGAAGGCTCAGGAGAGACCTTATCACTGTCTACAGCTAGCTGAAAGGAGGTTATAATAAGGTGGGTGTCGGTGTTTTTTCTCACAAGTAGTAACTGATAGAGGAAAAGTGATTGTGACAAGAGGAAATGGCGTCAAATTGTGCCAGAGGAAGTTTAGATTGGAGACAAGGAAAAATTTCTTCACTTAAAAGGTGTTTAAGCACTGGAACAGGATACTTAGGGAAGTGGTTGAGTCGCCACCCCTGGAAGTATTTAAAAGATATATAGATGTGGTGCTTAGTGTCATGGTTTAGTGGTGGACTTTACAGTGTTGGTCTTACAGGTGGACTCCATGATCTTACGGGTCTTTGCCGACCTAAATTATTCTATGATTCTATGTTCTTTTAGGTAATTATGCTTTCCTTTTGTAGGTGTCATGCTGTATAAAACGTATTCTGCAAATGGACAGAATGAAACTCCTTATAGAGGGTAATGCCCTTTGGATGAGAAGGTGTTATAGTCAGGTTCTGAGCACCCAGAGACAGGTGGCAGAAACAGAGGAAATAACAGAAGAATAATGCCGATTGCAGTTCTTTTCCAAATTCTAGGGCCTTTGTGCAATTGGGAATGTTTCAAAGACACTTTTGTTGAGAAGTTCTTGCTTCTAGATAGTATCAGAGAAAGCTTGCATTTGAATAAGAACAGAAATCTCAGGGAATTATCTTGTCTACTGAAATTTTTGGGAGTAAGTCTCCCAGAGCTAAGTATCAGTATGTTTTTCTATGAAATAGGAAAGGCTAGAAAATGATTCTATTTCTGTTGTTGAGGCAACCAGGACACCAAACCCCTCTCTAAGGCATGGAAACACAGATCAGCTCTGAGAAGACAGCACTGCCTAAAGCCCTGGTCTGACTTGGAACTTTTAATGCCAACTGTCTCTTCTCAGCAATTCCTTCCTCTGCTTGTTTATGATTACTACGTCTCTTTCAGTTCTTTACCTTTTTAAAGGATGAGGCACATGAGAAATTAGTGTTTGCAGTATGTAAAATTTCTACACATGTTTACCTTATTTATCTATTTGACTATTCATAAATCTAGAGAATTTATAGGGGAACCCTAATTTAAGTGTTTTTATGTTACTCTTTGTAGAAGCTGTTGGTTTGGTTTTTTTTTAACTGATTAAGAATATTGAGCCATTAGCTTTCAAACTGCAGTGAAAGTATTCTCCAGCAGAAGTTAAGTGAGAAAGAAAGACAGAAAAATTGGAACTTTAGAAAAAAGGAGTAAAGTAAGGGGGATATGGGAGTTTGCTATTTTCTGTATATTTTTCTTATTCTTCTTCTGAGAGGACAAGTGATGAGCTATCAAATTTATAATGTAATGCTTTTACAAACTTAGATCACTTGCTTATATGCTACTCTGCCATGTATGCCATTGGACATAGAATCATAATAAGTCTCTTAAAATAGGAAGAAGCAAATTTTTTTTTCTAGATGTATGGATTTGGTCATGGTCATAGATTTATTCAGATTTATGATATACCTAAGATAGCAGAAAAACCTGGAGTCACTTTTTGTTGCTGGTATTTTTCCATTTGCAATCATGAATGGCATTGGTTTTACTGTCAAGTAAAAAAGACACAGTATTCCAGTGGTACATCATGGAAAATGAAACAACCTGCTCAGGTGCCCCTCTGTTCTATTCGTTGAAGGATTGCCAAAGGGTTTGGGAAAGCACTTATTTGATTTTTCAGCAGAAAGTTTTAAAAGATTTTCCTGCTTGTACTTTGATGGATGAGAGAGAGGGAAAGATGTAGACCAAACGTGTAGCCAAGTCTTTGTTTCACCCATTTTGGGATATTATTCCTACAGATGGTGGCTAAGTTGCTCTAAAAGCTTCATCATACCATCTTGAGTGTTCATTCAGCTGCATAGTCTTTGCAGCAATATTTTCTTGCAGTGTTGAAAAGTAGCCAAGCATGTTTCCATTGGGTAACTGGCTTAAAATCGTTGCTTCTTAGTTGTTGATTTAATTCCATTTGTGTATTAAAAAGAAAAAAAAAACAAAAGAAAAAATACTTCAGGGCCTAACTTCAACTCATTTAGGCAACCCATCCTTTCCTCACCCTGAAAAACTGCCCAAAGCACAACTCAAAATGAAAAGTGAGTAGGGCAAAGTTGAAGGCAAGGAGTGCCTTTCAAGGCAGGTGACATTTAGAGGCATGATCTATGTGAAAAAGTGTGAGCTCACAAAAGGGTTCAGAGGATGTTTTCCCACCGTGCAACAGACATTCTCAAAGCACAGCAGCATGTGCGCTCTTCCTGTTTTACTATGCAAGACAAAAGCAGTTCTTCAGTTTTGAGGCCTCGTCCTATTGGTAATAATTTTAACTGAAACAGACAAAAATGCCTGTCTGTTCTAGGAATCAGAGTGAGTGCTGCATGGTACTCCATTAGCTTCTGTTGCTGTGACCTAAATGCACACTTCATGCCATGAGTCCACTTTTTTTGTGTTACTGATTTTACTCCCTCAGCAGAAATTCCTGTGCAGCAGAAGTAGTCAATGATACCCTTGCTCGTGAAGCTATGAAGCCATAAAATCTATTTTTTTTCACAGCTATTCATATAGGGAGGAGATAAGAAAAAGAAAAAAACCAGCATACACAATATTTTTTGTACACAGAATGAACGTAAACCAAGAGGAAAATGCACATAAGAAATGAGAAGTACAACATCAGCTATGTTCATGGAGTGTCTAGATTCAGTATAAGATGAGAAGAGTATTTTCTGCTGTGCCATCTGGGTAGTGTGACACAATATGATGAAGTTCATTCTGCTCTCACCATCGTTCAGCAACAATGTATGGCTTCATTGCTTCAGTCACTGGGTTAGTCATCTTGTAAGGTAAGTCGTCTTCCATGCAAGAAATTGGTTTCATATTTTGTGCATGTTTTTTATATTACTTTATATAGCCTTCAGTTTGTTTTTGTAGAACTAAATTGTTTTGCCTTTAAATTTACATGTTTATTCTTAGGATGGCAGTGAGAATAGAACAGCCACCTCACTTTATCTCACAGCACACAGCTTGCGAACATATTACTTGTTCCAGTTGATATAAATCAAAATTCAAGTTAGCTTCCATCATAACTGTACTTCCATGTGCTTTTCTATGGTGAAATGCATCACAAGTTGTGCATGAGGACAGTACTTGTACATCTCCAGGAAAATGATAGAGCTGAAATCAACTGAACACCTTCTGATATCTATTAATTATGCTTCACAGAAAGTACCAGTTTTGAAATTATTGTCTATATCTTTTCTTTCTTTTTTTTTTTGTTTCCACAGAGTTCAAGAATAATCCTGGGTAAACCTGACAGCTTGAAGCCTGAGGAGAAAGGTTGATCTTTCCCTGGTCTCCAGTGAGATGGGAGCCTTCAGACTCTGCTAGGAAAACAAGCCAGAACAGTACACTGACCCAGACTTATGGGTCTCAAAACATCTGGAGGTATGTCTGTTAAAGCAAATTCTTTAAAAAGTTGGGGAAAATGTGAAATGTATAATTATGCTGGAGAAATGCAGACAAGCCAACTACTCTAGGTAGAAATGATGGAAAAAAAGATACCTTAACCTGATAGTACAGCTTTGTAGTCCTTATGTAAGAAATTCTAGGCAAGGAAAGCTTGGTAGATTTTTTCTGAAACAAATAATTTGCTTAGGAAAGACTGCTTGTGGCAGCATGGTGAAGATTTCCCTCGCTATTCAAAGTCACAGCTGATAAACGATGAATATGGATGAATTATTCAACCTGGTCAGTGGGGAAGAACAGGCACTACCACATACGATTGAATTGAACAGACTTTAGTGGGACCTCCTAACCTGACAGCATGAACCCAGAGTGCATTGTATTTGATGTCATTACACACTGTCATTTGGGCTCCTGAGAGCCTGAGAGTCAGCAATGGCTCACTACTGGAGTGGTTATATAGCTAAAGGAGAAGAGGTTATTTGAGAGCATTCCCCCTGTAATCCGAAAGGTATTTTATTTTTCAGAGAATATGCAAAATGTCATATCATTGCACTTTCTCTTTTCCTCTCTCCAATTAAACCTATTTATTTAAATCTTTTGTGTATTTGTAGCTCAGTTTTTGTGCAGTATGAAATATTGTTTACTGGGTGTCCAGACAATGTAGTTGCTGCTCCTGGCTTTCTGGACAGGGTCTAGGGCACTAGTTCAAGAAATACTGAAAAATTGTGTTCTACCAGTCAGTGTCTGGTATAGCAATATGTGTGTTCATCAAATCTAGTGGACAATAATAATTTGTTGAGTGTGTCACTTAGCTTTTGAAATTAAAATGACTGATAGTTTCTCGCCAGTAGGTGAAAAATGGTTATTGCAAGTAACTATCTGAAAATATGAAGGTTCAATTTTCAATTACAGAATATCAGGTTGGAAGGGACCACAAGGATCATCTAGTCCAAACTTTAATGTTTAATTTTAGTGTTTTGATGGTCAAGTTGCACTTTACTATGAAGTGGTAAAAAAAATGTCCTGCATTCCACATTTTTTCTTGCAAATCTGACAAGTGCTCATGTATCCCCAGGAGTGTTCATATGATACTTTCGAAACTGCTGTTGCAAAATATAATGAACATCTCTCAGAAAAGAAGAGTGAAAGAAAAGTTTTGCTGTTTTCTTTTTTAAATAGAAAAACCTGTTGGCAGTAGTTGAACTCTGACATACGTATATTTTTGGTCCGATGATGATTTATTAAATCTGTTTTCTACAAATTTAACAGAAGTTGCTGGTTTATTATTGAAAATAAATAATGTTTCAAAACTATTCTCTTCAAAGAATAACTGTTATATAAAGTACTTTGCCAAAATTTTACAGGTGCAGTGAAAGCAAGTACCACCTTGCTGGAATAAATAAGCATTGTCTGCTGCTTAACTTCATAGGTAACCATTCTCTAGTCCTTCCCATTTTAGAATTTTTTTTTCCCTTTCTGCAATGAATCTTCACATATTCTTTGAATCACCAGTCATTAGCAAAGTCAATTCACATTTCTCTACCATTTTCCTCTCTGCATTATATACCATACTTTTAATCGTCAACAATGTTTTGCACAAAAAAGCTTACAATAATTTCACTGAAAGGTGCTACTTTGACTAAACTTTCTAAGAAATAAAGCTCATGCTTCAGTTTTGTGGTAGGTATGCATCTTCATTTTGTGAATCTGCTGGTTGATTCATTGGTTTGACAGAGATTGATACTTTAAAATATTATTTTTACTCGTTGCAGTCCTTAAATATTTGATCCTATTGATACAGTCATATGTAGTAACCAGGATTCATTATTTTAATTCTCACAGAATTGTTTGTTATAAAGCTACTATGGATTCACTTTATTTTCAAGGTTGGCCCTCCTGGAACTATGTTAACAGCTTTCACCTAATTAATGTTCCACATTTTGGAAGTTATCCCTGAGTACTTGAGTGCCACACAGCATGGGGAATCATTTCAGATGAACAAATAAACCTTTTCCTACTGTTCTAGTTCTTCAACGCACTTCTGCAGAAATCTGCTTCTGAAATTTAGGAGCCACTGGCTGGCTTCAGTGGGAGTTAGAGTTAAGCAGGATGCTGTCTTTAGCTTTTAAATATTTGATGATGTAAAGGACAGAATAATTGATGTAAACAATTTCAGTAATCACCGATAATTTTCTAGACTTTTTGGGCTGGCAGGCTAGAGTACTTAGATAAAATTGTTAAGTATTTCCTTGAAAATCCCATATAATATACTGCAGCAGGCACAGTTAATGAGAACTAAATTATAGGCAGTAACCTCTGTGAAAGAAAAAATTCCATTATCTTAAATGATGAACTTCAGAGAAAGAAAGGTAAAGGCATTTTTCCCTGTTATTTTTAAACTTCTAAACTTCAGGATCTAAAATGAGAGAGAGATGTCTCTATGGTATGAATGGAAGAAAAATAGAGAGCTCAATGACTAAGTTGTTGGTTGGTTGTTTTTCTGGTTTTTTTTCAATGCACATTAAGATTGCTGACATTAATCTGTCATTGCAGCACCTTTTTCAGGTACAGTATAGTATGTCTTCTGTAACTGAAAGTCTTGACTGACTTGTTCAGCAATGTAATGGGTTTTGGGAAGAAAAACCCTAAATGGAAAAAAATGTGAAGCTTTTTTTTTTGTTTGTTTAAGTAAGTCAAAAAGGATATGACAGAAACAGGTAGAAAGTGATTTACAGCAGCTGACAAGTTGAACTGTTAGTTCTGCTTTTATTCTATATGTCTTTTTGCATCTGGTGTTAACCCTATGTCTATCAGTAATTTTAATCATTTGTTCTAACACAAAATCAAGAATCCAAAGTAATATCATACCACCAAAAAATGATGTGATTTGTCATACCACAGAGATCTCCAGAGAGATGAGGCATTCTGGTGAAGTGCTGGTGTTCTGTGACACTCTGAAAAAGAATCTTTTAAAAGTCAGAGAAAATGGAAGGCTCATTTTGCAAAACCAGTGTTATGCTTTGAAATCTGCAGAAGAATCTACTGTTTGCTGAAACCTCCCAGTTGCATGAACAACTAGATATGAATCTCCAGTAACCAGAATTCAAGTGGAAACTGGCAGTGGCAGATGAAAGCTATTTGAAATTAAGGTAGACTCAGTCATGTTTGGATAAAGATACAGACAGTGGCGTTTGCAAATTTGGCTTTAAGTGCCTATCGCTGAAAGCGTCCATCATTATTTAAAGGCATACTTTTCAAAAATGCTTAAAAGTGAATCTTAAACAAGACTGTCTCTTTTATATTAAGGAGACTTTGGAGTAGGTAGATATTTTTGTAGCTATGATTCCTATTCAGTTATATTCAGTAGAAGAAACAGTTTCCTCTCCCACACAAAATCTAAACCAATCCTTTTAAAAACAGACAGTAGCAGACAAGAAATTTTGATGTGGGTGCCTTATTTTTCTCTTTTTTTTTTTTTCATTTTAAATAAATTTAATGACGTTAAAAGTTCAAGAAGCTCATCAGTAAGAAAAAATCCCATTTACAACTTTACAGCAACGGAAAGCCTTAAGCAACCTGGTCTAGTTGAGAGGGGTCCCTGCTCATGGCAGGGAGGTTGGATTAGATGATCTCTGAGGTCACTTCCAACCCAAGCCATTCTATGATTCTATAATTCTAAGAATACTGGGGTCTTGGGGGTTTTGTTGTTTGTTTTTCCTACTAGCAATGGTTCTTTTCTGGGAATGTACTTAGTGAGTACCCACGCTCTATAGACAGATGACAAAGGTTTAGCCATGATGTTATCACTGAGGTTTAAAGTGATTTGTAAGTCACGAATTCGTCTACATAAGGTTACTTCTATGGCACATAGGCAGCATCCATTCTACTTATTACAGAGCTGAATCATATTCTGAAGACACCTATCTCTTCCCTATTGCTTAAATGATCACTTATACTGTTTAGACAACAAAGGCTATGTGAGAGAAATCTTTCTGCAAACAGTTGGAGAGAACAGTCAGCAGATAATGAACTCACCTATAGTGTTGCACTTGTAAAATTAAAGCAGTAAAGACAATAGTTTTGAAAGAAAAATGAACAAAATATGATAAAAAGCAACGATACTGGTATTTCAGGGGTTTTTTTGTTTTGTTTTAATCTAGAGAAACTTTACTAAGGCTGTGCTCACCTCAGCCACTTTTGAGTGCCTAACAGCTAGATGGGAGTATTGTTATTCTTTGATCCCCTGCATCCAAAGGAAAAAGACAAGCTCTTCTAGAGTGTGATTCATCTCATGCTGTCTGAATGATTAAAAAAACAGACAACTATTTTACAATACGTTAGTTAATGGTATAATGATGCCAGCTGTGAGGCTGATATGTAATTCCTTCACAAACAAGTATATTTTTTACTTCCTCCTTTGCAACACGTTTCCCAGACCACTGGTATACCTCATAAATAGTAAACTGGATTTAGCTGGAAATCTCTCTGTAAATTGTTAAATGAAACTCATCACTCAAATTTTACTAAAACACAAGAAAGTACTGAATTTTCTAAATGCAAAATTACAATGCAGCAGCTCTTGAGGGTAAAAAGTTATGAAAGGGAAAATACATGGTGAGGATGTTTATGAAACACTGAGTGCTTCATGGTCTCCTATAGCTTCTTTACTGCTCTCAGCTCTAACAACTACATCAGTACACATCCACTTTGAGGCAAACTAGTGATGTTTATGTGTTGATTAAGACTCAGTGTTGTTGCCATAGGGACACTGTCCTCAAAAAGACATGGATGAAAGGACTTCTTTTTGATGTAGCCTTTCTTTTATAGAGATGTTTTCTAAGTGTTTAGGCAATCTAGGCACTGGTTTTCATTTACCATATGCCCTTCCTCAAATTATTTGAACAACACTGGGACAGAATATCCATAGTTATGTTGCTTTAGATGGCCACAAGACACCATGGCTGTGCTGGTTTTCATACACGAGCTCTGTGGGTGAGGTGAGTAGCAGGAGCATGGTAAGAGAGGACAGTAAGCTGTGCTGGTCTCTCTAAGAAATGAACTGGATGATGTTATGGCACATATCTTGCCTCCTGAGTTCTTACACTGAAGAAAGGCCTTAACTTCAAGGTTCCTGTTACCACTATTTGGAAATGGTGTTTCTGTCTCTCACAACTGGGAATTCTGTGTTCATGGGAGATGGCAGGCTATGGGCATTCAAGACCATCTTGGAAGCTTCCATCCAAGGATAAGGGTTTTGATTCAATAAAAATTTCAAGATTCATGGCAGCAGGAGACCACAGCACATGCTGGTTCACTTTGGTCCCTGAGTCTAGAGGAAAAAAGAGAGGCTGAAACCTTGGGTGTAAGTTTTGATTTTTCTGCTTTGTACGAGCTGCTGTGCACAAATGCAGGTTCCTGGGGAGAGTTGTGAGGGCTGACAGCCCACTAGTGAATCATGTTCTGTCCCAGAACCCCTTCCTTTTTTTTTGAACTGAGTGGTTGAAAGAATATAACAAAACAGGCATAATGCCTGTGCTGAGTAACAGGAATGGTTTTACATGGTGCAGATGTGGTGGGATGATTGGTATATTAAAAATGTTTGTTCCAAAGCTTGTAGGAGTATTTTCATATGACTGTGACTAGGACACTTTCTTATAACAAAATAGAAGATCCTGAAACAGATTAAATAGACAATAGAAGGTTCTAGAAAACCTGACCCCAAAACCAGAAGATCTCAATGGAGAATTCAGTGCTTTCTTTTCTCCCATGTACGACCTGCTGCAAGATTCTCAAGGCAAAACAATAGCACATAGAACCAAATGCTCTTCTTAACCCTCACAGTAAAGTTGTTGGGAGTATGATGGAAGTCAGAAGAGAGTTGCTCCTCTGCTCTGGACCTGTTGCCTTTCCAAGAGTGGTAATAGGAAGTTGCATCCAAAATCATAGAATAATTTAGGTTGGAAAAGACCCAGAAGATCATGGAGTCCAACCATAAATCTAACAATGCCAAGTCTACTACTAAACCATATTACTAAGCACCACATCTACACACCTTTTAAATACCTCCAGGAGTGGTGACTCAACCACTTCCCTGAGCAGCCTGTTCCAGTGCTTAAGAATCCTTTAAGTGAAGAAATTTTTCCTCATAACCAATCTAAACCTCTCCTAGCACAACTTGAGACCATTTCTTCTTGTCCTATGGCTTGTTACTTGGGAGAACAGACCGACCCTCACCTTTCTACAACTTGGTAGTTGTAGAGAATGAGAAGGTCTCCCTTGAGCCTCCTTTTCTCTGGACTAAACAAGCCCAGTTCCCTCAGGCACTCCTCATAAGACTTGTTCTCTAGAACCCTCACCGGCTTTGTTGCTCTTCTTTGGACACACTCCAGCACCTTAACGTCTTTCTTGTAGTGAGAGGTCAAAACCTGAGGTGAGGTGCATCCTCACCCATGCGAAGTACAGGGGAACAATCAATTATCTAGTCCTGCTGGCCACACTATTTGTCATACAAGCCAGGATGCTATTGGCCTTCTTGGCCACCCGGACACTGGGAAAGATTTTTTCACAGAAAAGGTTGTCAGGCATTGGAACATGCTGCCCAGGGAGGTTGCTGAGTCCCCATGCCTGGATGTATTTAAAAGTTGTATAGATACGGTGCTTGGGAATATGACTTAGTGGTCATATTTCCAACTTAAAGGGTTCTATGATTCTATGACACGTTGCTGGCTCATATTCAGCCAGTTGTTGACCAACACCCTCAGATCTTTTCCCACTAGGCAGCTTTTCAACCACTTTTCCTCACAGTGTTGTGGGGGATTGTTGTGACTGAAGCGCAGGACCTGGTACTTGGGCTTGTTAATGCTATGTTTTTTATTGTTCTTTGTCTTTGTAAAAGGAAAATTTTTGTAAAAGAAAGAAATTTTCAGGACAAATGGTTTGCCAACCTATAATGATTTTATTTTCAAAACATTAAGGTCAGGCTATTTGCATTCATCTATGGTAAAGTGGAAATAGGATTTGTCAACAAGTCATAAAAAGAAAAACAAATTGCATCACATAATACACAAGGCTATGCCCTACAATAACAACTTATGATGAGATAATAAAAATAGAAAGCAGTGTATGAGGAGAAGTAAATTTTGTGGAAAACTAGTAGTAACTATTTTAATATTAGAAGTAAAGCTATTAAAAGACACAGAAAACAAAACTTTGAATATACTCAGTGACATGATGTGAAAAGCAGTATCTATAAAAATGAACTGAATAAAAGAGCTGTTTACTGAGTATTAATAAAAATGACAAGCATTCTAAAGGCAGAAAAAATACAATTTGAGGAGAAGGAAACCGTGATTAAATGAAAGTAAACAAGCTGGAACAAGGAGGAAAGGTCTTTCTACGAATTGTTTTAGTTTGGGAATATGTCATGAACAAATGAGATGGTTACATAAGACTGTCAAAAGACACCATTAAACCTATCACTGATGGACTGCTTAGCTACCATATAATCAAAGTGTGTTAAAGGATTCTTTTTGATAGCACTGGCATTAGAAGATATCATCAGACTCAGCTATTATTGTCTTTAACACAACCACAAGTAACATGAGGTGAAATGTGCTCTCCAAGATCAACATGTTGCTCATCATTGCTGAGGTTTGTTCTGTAATGTTGCTTTTAAACAGACAGTTTATTTCATTTAATAGTCATAAAAAAATGCCTTATCATGAGAAAGCTCTGATTTATCCTCCAAATATTTGACAGATAACATGGAATTAAGTCTTTTATCTCTCAGGTTGTTTTTTTTTTATCTGTTGATATGTCAGTGAATAGACCAATAAAAAAAAAAAAAAATCCTAATTCAAATGCAGCTCAAATCCAACATACATTGCCTTAGCAAGCTGTCATTTGTTTCCATTAACCATATAAAGCACTGTATCAAATTAGTCTCATTGCTTACAGTTTCTAGAAGAAAGTGGTTTCTAGAAGAAAGGTAACTAAACCTTATTATAACGTTTGGGTTATATTCATCTGTATTCTTTTGACTTAATTGTGAAATCCATAGCAAGTTGCAATGAAATATTACAGAACTACAAGAATTTAATCCAAATTACCTTATATCAATCATTCGAGTGAATTGGTGCAAATAATGTGTTAACAGGAGGTCTTGGAAGATAGATGACTGTCAAGGACAGTGGCTGATAAGTAACTGATTTTTAGTTTTGTAATCAAGGAATCAGTCTGATCAGAAGCAAACAAAAAAAGATCTATCTTTTTACTAAAATGTAAAGGCTAATGTGTTTCAGGTAGAATACAATGATTTCTTTTATTCTTATTTTATTATATTTGAGATGTATTTTAAAACATGGCAATGCCCCCCCTATTTGTCTACTTTAATTAGCTCTGAGCCATAGTATAGGTTCATTTTCTGTATTGGTTATAATCTCCTTTGACTTAAATGGAATTTTAAATTCCTAGCTCATATGTTGACATGTATTTAGACAATGAATTGTAGGTGAACTGTATCCTGTATTTTCATCATGCACAGTTAAATCTAATAGAATGAACTGCATCCCATTCCTACTTTAAGATGGGATGAATTCCTCTGTGGAGGTTCCCCTATTTATTTCTATGGCAAGACGTTAAGTGAGATCTCACAATATGTGACTCTGTGGACTAGACATTCCCCTATCAGGACAAACATTACATTCATTTTCTTGCTCCAAGGAATTGACACAACTTCATTTTGTATGTAGGAGAAATTGAACACAACCTTTTGCTAAATGTCCCTAAAGGCGTTTATCTGAACAGTGGACCCAAGCATCAAGAAGCAAGGAAAGATCTTGAACCCTGACCTTGCATATACTAGCTGAATACTCCAGTTATTGGGTACCTGTGCGATAGAACCATCATACCCATATTTTTAAATATCTAATTTTTGGGGAAAAAAACTTTTTTTTTTTTTTTTCCCACATCACTGAATCCAACCTCCCTTCCTTCCTCCAAATTTCTAGACAATCAAGCACAAATTTTTGTAACTGAAAAAAAATATTCTGAAAAAAATGGATATTAATCCAAAATATTGGAATACTAAATTAGAATAGACTACCCATTGGTTTATTTTTCCTCCGTGTGATCAAAACTTTTGTAGATGGCAACCTGCCACTCAATTCTTCTCTATTCTAGTACTTTTGAAAGGTGATTTCACTGTGTATCAGCAAAATGTTTCATAAGTTCAGCTCACCAAAAAAAACATTACCATTCATTTTTTACATGATTTTGATTTGGTCCTATTGGACATGAATAGTTTGATCAGAACTAATATGAACTGATGCTTGCTTGAAATGTTATGATAATTTACACTGGTAGAGAATAATGAGCAAAGCTGGTGCTATGATAAGCTTCTTACTTTGAATAAGTTCTCAGAAACCAATTTTTGTTTCATATACTGATGACAATTTGCAAGCAGTTGCTGGGTTGTTTTTTACATTCAGGTGCTTGCTCAAAGAAAAATACCATGTCATGAATTGCTAACATCACCTCCCTCAGTAGCTATGGGCTCCCTGGAGTTCTTTTGGCCAAGTACCAAACTAGCTCATCGCTGCTCTGCTTGTGACATTTTGTTTGATCACATCATAAAGTGGTAAGGCTGTGGAATGTATACATGGCACTATACACTAATAAAGTGTTTATTCTTTAATGTTTCCCAGATGCTTGTCTATAGCTTTTTCCAGTAGTAAAGAGAATGTGTTGGTTTGATGTGATCTTTTGTATATATTGTCTGCTCGGTTTATGAGGATGACTTTCATTCTTTTCTCCTTTACTTTTGTAGAATCAGTAAAGAAAGTGTTATCTTAAAGGTCTGTTCCTCTAAGTGTAACACATGCTAGCTCCATTAAAAAAGTAGGATCAAATGGTAATAAAAACTGAGGTTACATGAACATCTTTAAGGCAAAAGCAGTCAATAATTTCTGTGTTACCTGAAATCACAAAATTCAATGGGACTGATGATGTTTAACTCCAGGGAGTTTTGAAGTAATCAGAATGAACAGAAGGTTTCCCAAATTTAGGAGAACACTCAATGCTCAATATTTTTATTCTGCCATTCAGAGATAAAGTTCATGATGCCTGGGATCTGATTCTTTATTGCTTACCATTTGATGCTGCTATTTATGGTAGTTAAGGCAGGTGCAAACAGAAAGTGTTGTGACTACCTTTTTACTTACATTTTGTAGTTATAAATCACCAGGTGAATCAACATCGAGTGCTGCAGGGCAGTAAATAAATGAAACCCTGGCTTTTTTATTTTACCCAGGTAGGAGTGCCTGTTGCGCTAAGGCTGAAAATCAATAAAGAAAAAAATCAATTGGAATATTCTAGCAAGTTATTAAAATGAAAATGTAATGTTAGCAGTTTTTCTTTGTTTACTTTGCCATAAGATATGAGGTAAAATTTTTGAAAATGTTTAAATGCTTTTCAAGCCCAAGTACTCTTTCAATAGCAATGCACACACTTAGGCCCAGACTATTTACGCTTGTCAAAGCACTTCACAGTGTAAGCAATTTATTCTGTGTCTGTTATAAAAGCATCTTCTAGTATACCAATTGTCATCAAGAACATGATCTTTGGTTGACAGCAGAAACTTCTATTATGCAAACAGCTGTACTGTCAAAACTGAGCTTTTGCTGAATTAGCTGATTTCTCTTGGAAGAGATCGTGTTAGTGGAGGCAATGGCTTGTGAAGATGATACAGAATACCACTGGGACTCAATTTTTCCTAGTCCAAGCACAGCTTTAATTGTGTGTATTCCACTTTTACAGAAGTATAAAAGAGCAGAGGCTCACCATCCAAGATCTAGTACAGGCCCATGGGTCTTCAAGTTCACCTCCGGAATGCCTAGGTGTGTCGCAGGTGCAGCCTCCCAAACAGACAAACCAGGCAGAGCACACGGGCTGTGCTGAGCAGTTTGGTGCCTTGGCCAAAACAGTTCAAGGCCTTGGCCATTCAGTTGCACCTTAATGATGCTTAACTGGTGTGCCAGAGTCTGGATCCCTTAGTAAAGAGGCTCAGGATCTGATCTTGTTCGGGTTCTTCTGTATTTGTCTGGGCGTGTCCCTCAGCCAATGAGAATGACCACAGTGCACCCTCCACTAGGGTATAAACGGGGTCCTGCCTAAGAGCCAGAGGAGCTGGTTCTTGGCAGAGCAGCAGGCCTGGCAGTCGGACCCTCCCCTTGGACACGTCATCAAAGGATACTTCCACAGATAGAGGGAGTCTCCGTGGATTGAGTGAGCCTTGCCCCTCTCTTTTGAGTGAGTGGTATCTTGGGCACTCTAGTGTAGGGTATTTCCCCTTTATGAGTGAGGATTTGCCCATTTTGGCTTGTCATTCCTTAAGGTTAGGAATTAGTTGAGTAGTAGTTAATTCTCAACAGACATATGAACCTGTATTTGATCAGAAGGAGTGCTGGCAACCCTGGTTGCAATAAATCCCCATTTTGGATAGCGGCTGCTATTTGTTTTGTGGGTGCCTCCATCACAAGGTATTATAGACATGGTCCCACAGAGTCCTACATCTCATGATAAAAGCTCCCTGTGCACACTCACTGAGGCACTTTGGAAGGATATCCACACAGCAAACATCTTGAATAGGTTGTAGCCTAAAGTCAGCTTAGGCTACAACCTAAGAGAAAGATGTCCTGAGAAAGCCACCAAACACCAGCCACAGGGACAAGCCTCAAATGCCACCTGCTGCATATCACTGAATCACAGAATCATATCTCAGTAACAATGCAGGAAGATAATTTTGTCCCCTGAAGATCCACAGGTAGATAGATGTTGATGACACAAAGCTCATGATTTTCTTTAAAAACTCCACCTTTTTGGTGGCAGGAACAGTAGCATTCTGCTACTCTAACAAATATCTGTGGTGAGAACATACATCAAGGGAACAGGAGACTGATTTATTTCTCTGTAGCACCTGAGGGGATCAAATCAACTGCTTCAGCCTTTCAAGTGGGAGACAAGAAATGCTTTCCACTCATTGCGCTGAAGCTATGAGGATAATGACCCTGAAGTCATCTAATGGTCAGGATTGTCACATAGGAAGAGGATGAGATCTATTTTCCTGTGAAATAGCTGCATGGGATAGTTACTGGATAAAATATTTAACTGCTAAACAGTAAGGCATTAAAGAGGGGAAATAGTTACTAATGCCAGCCCCACACGATTACATAGAAATAGATCTTGCTATTTCATGTTCCAACAGGTAGACATATGTGATTTAAATTTGTAGCTACATAGATAGAATATATCTAGAGCTGTGTACAACTATTAACTTAGCATTACTGGCACGCCGGTTAAATAAACATCACTATCCAGAACCACCAAAATACACCTTATGTGGATTCTGAGGCTTAATACAGTTGTAGTCAGTGGGGAAAGATCATTGACAGGAACTGTTTTAATTACTTCATTGCTGTTAATCATAGGACCAGTGTTTTCAACATTTCCATCAATAATTTGAAAGGAAATGTAGAAGTCCCACTAATAAACTTGGCAGAATCAATGGCCAGAATAGAAAACAGTGCTCAAAACACAGAAATTTGACACTTTTGGATTCTTATCTGTGGCCTCTCCATAAATACGTACCTCAGTACAGCTACATACAAATGTAGCCCTTTCAAAATGAAAAATGCAGAGTTTAGCTAAAATCTGTGGACTGCACTTTGGAAAGGTTTCTAATATAACTTTTTAAAAGGTCATCTAGTAATCATCATAAATAAAAACCTGAGTTTGAGCTCCCATTATGAAGCTGGGAAGAGAAAAGCAAATAATCCTGGAATATTATGAATTAGGGTTTTTTGCTTCTGTCTGTGGTTTTAATGCCTCTGTCTGAGGCAGATAAATAAAAGGGGGAGAGTGATTATACCTGTGCCCTGGGGTCAAGGTGAACTGATTTGTTCACATCCGTGACACTTAGGACCTTCTCTACAGCAGGTTTGCTCTGAATAGAGCTAGTTTCAGCAAGTAGAATGCACAGACAAGAAAGGAATTAGCTGTCAGGGTGGATGATTGGTGTTCAAGCTCATTCTTTGTCCCTCTTTTCTGTAACAGTGTATAGATGCACCTGAGACCTTAATTAGAATAGTGAGATCATTTTAATGCACATATTTCCTAATAGGTACAAGGTAATTCTAGAGAGTTCAAAAGAAGTGTCAAGTAGGTGGAGAACCAGAAATAATATAAATTAGTAGAACACTTGAGAAAATTAGCCTATTTGGCTTTTTAAAAAGGAGAGTGAGAAAATGATGTGATTATAATGCATAAATACCCAGGGAAGGAAAGTAGACCAGTATAAAAGACTTCACAAACAAGTGAAAAAAGAAGACACAGCAAGAACCAGTTTGTGGAGATGAAGCCCAAAAGACCCAGATTTTAACTGAGAGATGAATTATTAATAGTAAGTAGATGAAACAAAGAGTAGACTAATTCTACCAGCAGAAGCATTGGGTTTTTCACCTTTTGAATATTCAGACCAAGACTTTTCAAGAAGATATGCTGTAGTCACATGCAAGGTTTCTGTCCAGTTATGAAGAGGACTAGCTGAAATAATCACCAGTCATATCCAGACTGTCAGTTTAAATGACCTAGAAGATCCCTTTCGGCCTTTATTTCTATGGCTCTATATGTCAAAGCATTAATATTAATTGAAAATTATCAGGTAGAGTGAATAAGTTCTGTAAGATTTGCTTTGCAGTGGCCTACATAACAATTAAATAGAGATGAAACAGATTTAAATATATGAAGAGATAAAATAGTTTTATAAAGTAAACAATACGTTATTTACATTTTGACAGTGTTCTCCTTAAAATACTAGATGTGGACTTATTTAAAAAGATATTTCATGTTTTTGGAAAGCATTGCCTTGACAGCAAAAGAGGATTTTTCCTACACTGAGAGTAAGGTAACAGCTATGATTGGCTGGATTTTATTTAGCCTGTATTCTATGCCTGATCTGGAGATGGGAGAGAGATTAATTAACTGCTTAATTTTTGTATTTTATACTGAGTCTAGTAGAAGATGCATGATTTGCAATGTTGATTTGTGGGATATGAACTGGCATGGAACTGGATTGGCAACCCAAATTCACTGGAGTTAGTGTATTGGTTTAAAAAATAACGTACATGTGATCTTTTTCTAGTCATTATTTCTCAAGACTATGCTTGAACCAGCGAGCTAGTAGTGTTCAAAAGTCAGTTTCCATAAGCCTTGTCAAATGACCACTAGCCATCAAATGACTTACTTTTATTAAAACCAGTAGTAGCATTCTTAGCCTGGGCGGGAATGGAATAGCACTAGGTGCATATGTACTGTCAAACTGCTTTCCTTCTTGCTTTGCTTCAGGAGCACAGCTCTGCCAATAGCCTGCACAGTGCATACATTAATTCAGCTGTGGATTCCAAGTAGCAAACTGAGCAGTAGAAATCTTGGTACGGAAGAAAGAGTAGTTTGTTGTGGGGGGTTGCGTTATACAAAGAGCATTGATACAAGCCAGTGTCTAAACTTGCCCTAGTAACCAGGGTTCAATCTGTGCCATCAATAACAAGGTCAGTTTAGATGGACTTCAGGCAGCTAAAAGCTCAGTCAATAGGGAATATATTAACTACATTTAGAGAATGCAGCTCTAATTAGATCTAAGATGAAACAGACTGTGGGACAAAACAATCGCATCGATTTATGAAAATAAAAAAAGGCCATGAACTTCATATATTTTAAGGTCAGAAGTCACTGTTTGATGTCTTGGTTAATATAGATCACAGGGCTTTCATGAATTAATTAGCATTGACTTCTACAGGACCAAGACCTTTACTGTTTGGCTTTTCCCTGTTCCATATAACTACTGAAATCACCAGATCAGAAATAAATTTAAGATATTTTTTCAGTTCATTCACTTTGAACCTTTCAATGTTATTCATAGTCCACTGCATCAATGTTATATGCTGCTATAAAGGGAGCTCATGTGCCCTTTCTCATCTAGGCTCTGCAAGAGCATAATTCCTATTAGCTCCAGGTAACTATGTAACTACGCAAAAATAAAAACGATAGCAAACTGATATTTCCACAGAGAAAGGGAAGAAGAGGAAAAGGAACAAGATAGAAGGGGAAAGGAATGAAGGTATTTGCTGTTGTTTCTGGACCATTTTGCAGACTAATAGGCTAAATGGGTGAGAAAGAAAATAACCCCATCTGTTTAAAAAAGTTTTTACAGTAGACATCTCAGTATTTTGTTTAAAAAATATTATTTCTTCACATTTTTAAAGGAAACTAAAGTCTTCAGTCTGCAAGAGTGGAGAAGTCTTGTAGACAAAAGTAGACAAAAGTGGATACCTACATGACAATATGTGAATATAGAGATTACGTGGGAGTTCTTCCCAGGTGTATTCCCTTTATCTCTGCAGATCTGCAAGCAGATGGAAATTTGTACCTGGTCAAGTTACCTTTGCATTTACCAACTACTATTGGATTTGTATTTCTTCTATGATTCTTTAAAATTGTGCAGTGAATAAACGTGAAATTTAGACTCCACAACAACCTGTGGCAACTAATTCCACATATTAATTACTTACCGTGTGAAAACATTCCTCCTTTATTTGTTTTGAATCATCTACTTGATCATTTAGGCTTGATGTCCTAGTTTGTTTGATCATTTCTTATACTGAAGTCTTTTCTTTTTTTAATTGGATCTCTCTTGGATAGAGTTCATTTTCTTCATAGCAGCATGTATCATACTGTGTTTTGGATTTGTGATCAAAACATTATTGATCACACGCCAACACTTTAACTATTACTAAGCAGTGTCAACAGAGCTTCAAGGCCTTTCTGTTTCTCAAGCTGCCCCATCAGTGAGTAATCTAGGGGTGGGAAAGAAGCTAGGAGGGGCCACAGCCTAGACAGCTGACCCCCACTGACCAAAGGGATATCCCATGCCATATGATATCGTACTCAGCAATAAAAGCTTGAGGAAAAAAAGATTAAATGGGTGTGTTCACGGTTATGTTTTTTGTCTCCCCAAGTAACCATTAAGTGTGCAAAGGTTCTGCTTTCCTGGCGATGGCTGAACACCTGCCTGCCTGTGGATAAATTCCTACTTTGCTTTGCTTTTGCATGCAGCTTTGCTTCATTTATTAAACAGTCTTTATCTTGACTCATTAGTTTTCTGTTTTTCTTTTCTGATTTTCTCCCTCATCTTGATGATGGTGATGAGCAAGTTGACTGGCTAGGTGCTTAGTTGCTGTCTGGGACATCCCACCACAATTATCTTTGACAGAGTTTGCTACCTTTCTTCATGAATGTTCTAGGTCTACTATATTCCTTTTTGAGATGTGAATTCTAGAACCGCATATGATTTGCAAGATGCAGGCACACCACAGAATTAATTTTGAAATAATTTTGTCCTAGGCTGTGTTGTCTATTCCTTCCATAATAATTTCTAGCATTTTGCTTTCCTGTCTGACAGCTCCTGATAATTTTCTTAGATTATCCATTATAGCTCAAAGATATTTTTTTCCTAGTGGTAATTAACTAGTTCAAAACTCGTCACTCTACATGTAATTTACGATTGTTTTTCCTCCGTGCGCATAATTTTGCATTTATCAAGACAGAATTTCATCTGCTATTTTCAGTATCCTTTTGAACTCCCTGTAAAATGTCAATGGACCAAACAGTAACTACAGAATACACTTGAGAAACACTATTCCTTACCAAACAAGGTGATAAATACTACAAAGAAAAAGTGCTCCAGGAGATTGACCTAGATTTTTCAGAAAGCTGTGACAAGAATTTTCTTTTTTTTTGTGAGTGTGCATAAATATTCTCAGGGAAAACCTTATGTAAGTCACAGTGATTTGTACTGACAAAAGAAGATGATATCTCACTTTGTCTTCAAAACATGACTATTATCTCAAGATGTTCAAAAAGAAAGTCTGTATTAGCCAATCTTCTTTCTACTTTAATAATCTAAATCAGGACAGCCCTGTGACATTAATGAGCAATGTTACATAGCTTTGGCTTGAAAGGTATGGTCACTTTGAGCTATATTTTTTCTAATACTAATTCCTGAGTTCAAAGGCATAACTAAATACAGATTAGAACAGAAATACACAAGGGATCATGAATCGCTTGCTCAGGTAAAATAGGAAGGAGATGAATTTCTCCTTGAAAACGCTGGGAAATCTCTTGTTAATGTAACATAGCAGACCTAACAAATATGCTGCTACTAATGCATGTGAATATACTTGTGGGAAAAATATTTCAAATTTAAATTGAAATATATGTAAAAGAAAATTTCTCATTCATGTTCTTGCAAAAGCAGTTAGTTATTCTTTTTTTTCCAGAACAGAGTAAATAATCAGGTCACAGTTAAAGACTGGATCAATCAAGAACAAAACTCAAGCCTTTAACTTAGCAAATATGATGTTATTTGCTGAGAAGACCACATACTTGTAAGACAGTAACCTAGGAATCTTTCAGATCTAGTTTCCTGCTTTTGTTCAAAAAAGCAAAAGGTCAAACAAAGTGCATTGAAAAATACTCATGGAGTAAGTCTTTCTTTGACACCCTATAGTAACATATCAAGGGTAGTTATTTCTCTCTCTTGTTTTTTGTATCTTATTTTTATTTTCACTAATCTATAGCCACTGACACTGTTTCAGGTCCCAGAAGTGTTGCTGTTTTGTTAAATGTCACACAGCTCAACAGCTGAAGGGGAGTTGCAAGATGTGGGTGAAAAATATAACACTCATTCACAGATCTTCACATTTTCTTCCTAGACATATATTCTTAGCCCACATGTTTTCCCCTGCCTTTCACAACGTATTACGTTTTTTAAAACAATATGCTGGATATATCTCATCCTGAGACAAACATCGAAGGCATTAAAGATAAAGACATCTCAAGGACAAAAGGCACACTGCAAAGTAGAATTTGATCATACGTGTACCAGAAATACAGATATTTTGTTGCACCTTTCAAGTAAAAAGCATTAAATGTGCATTTATTGTCATTACTGTTCACCGTACATGGTGAATCATGACGTTTTTTCTGTCACGCTTCCTTCTTTTTGCTTCCATACAAAAACTCTGGCTGCAACCCAGGCACAGCTAAATAAGCCTGTTCCCTCCTGCAGCACTCAGCATAAGGTGCACATCAAAGATGAAGAAAAAGTAACAGGCGTGCTGCATAGGCTGGCAATGCTCAGCTGGTGGCAGCCCGTTGGGATAGTTTTCAAATTGTTGCCAGAATTGCCTCCAGGCTTCACTATGATCGACATTTGGGGCTTGGCCCAGGAACAGAGTCAGGATGCTGTGAAGTTTATCTTTGATGCCTATTATAGACTGTGTCCACTGCAAGGCAGGCACAGCAGAAAGTAGGGCCCAACTGCTTTCCCACTTATAGGCAAGTATCTGATTAACTTTCCGGATGATATCTTTTTTGCCTCTCCCTGATGAAACTGTGCCTGCCTGACACCTGCATTTCACTCTGCACTGTAACTTCAAGGAGAACTTTTTGTCTCTGATTGTCTAAAATAAAGTAGGTTGTGAGACTTGGAAGCAACGTTGCTTTCTGTTTGCACATTTTTTTTTTTCCTCCAGGTATAGCACGCTCAGAGGCTCAAAGCTGACGGTAGACAAGGTGACAACTCTCACAAAGGGCACTTTGGAGTAACCTTCTCTAAAGCTCCTGAGCATCTCCAGGGTGCCGAGTTGCCTGCATAAGATTTGTTGACTGGGAGCTTGCTGTGCGTTCTTTCTGTTACCTTATCTGGGGGAGTATTGCCCTTCCCTAATCAGATTGCCCTTCCCTAATCAGATTTATGCTGCAGTACTTTAAAATGAAGGCTTTTAACTTCAAATTGCTTGGCTATTGAACTAAAAGGCTGTGGTTGAAAGCTCTCAAGGGCACAAGGCACGTCTAACCATATCTTGTTCAACGTTTCACACTGCCACTTGGCTTGGCCTATGCTTAAGCACTGGTTGGGAAATCAAGACTTCATCCTGCTTTATCTCCTAGGTTAAATCCTCAGAGAGCTGCAGATTAGCTACTTTACACTATGAATCAGGCACTGTTGATACAATTAACTCTTTTGTGGGTGTTAAAAACAAAGACACGGGAGCTTTATGTGACTTGCTCTCAAAGCCTCATTGCTTCTCAGAAAACAGAGGAAATGTTTACAGCACAGCTCTGACATTTCAGATTTGTGATTGACAGACTGCTGTTATAGGTGACCAGATTGGAGCGAGGCATCCTAAACTTTCTTAAAGTTAATATAAAGAAGTAAGTACTTTCAGAACATAATTAATCTCATTCTAAAGTGCCTGTCTAAAACAGATCAAGTGAATGGTGCTGTAAGAGCACCAAGAGAATCTAGGGTGAAGAGCTCATCTGTTGACATCTAAATAACATAAATTTAAAATTCAGGTGAATCCTACTCTAATCTGTTGCTTAAATGTCAATTGGCTTCTATAGAACGGCATTTTTATACAGGAGAGTGCCAACAAGCTGGAGTTAAATTCTTGTTTGAGAAAAAATTGCTAGAGAAGACAAAATCATAGAATCACTATGGTTGGAAAGCACCTCCAGGATCATCTAGTCCAACCTTCATCCCAGCATCCCTAACCACTAGACCATAGCCTCAAGTGCTATATCTACTTGTTTTTTAAACACCTCCAGGAATGATGACTCCACCACCTCCCTGGGTGGGATACGTTTCAGTTTCAGATTCATATTCCTGATTATAACTACGGTCTCTGCAATGCAGACATCTATATGTGATCTATGTATACAAAATCCTACATAATTTAGGGACATCTAGTTAATATAGTTAGTGGAGTTGAGGCAGCTGTTCATCTGAGCAGATGTATATATCTTCTTTAGGCTGAGGTCCGAAAGCTCTTTTCACTGTCCGTAATCAAAGCCTAGACACCCTAGAAATAGATGCATGGGATGTACATACATTTAGATGTCTGAACACGAAAACGAGCTCTCCCTCAACATGATCTGAGCAAAATTTTTGTGGTGGTTCTGAAGATAACTGTGATATCTCATAGGTTATAGCGATTTAATCCTAGTAAGTGGATGAATGACTGTGCCTTCTACATTTTGACTCCCAGTCAAACCTGCAACCGAGGGCGTAGGGATGTGTGTTTTCTGTTGTTAGCTTGGGAAATAATGACTCACTCGTGCTGGTCAGAAAGGTGTTTGTTTGGACAATGACTATGATCAATTTGGAATTTAGATGTTCAGGATGGTATAAGGGCCATACAATAATTTTGCACCCTTTTGTGACACACGTATGCCTCTAGGAACTATTTTTTTTTGCCTGACAAAGGAATTTATGTTTATATTTATATTGTAATTTATAATTTTCTGTGACTCTCATTTGAATCTTCAGCTCTGACAGCGTTGCAGTTTAGGGAAAAATGCTGGGCGAGGCTTTAAAAAGTTGATACAACCGTATAGATACTCGGCGAGATCGGCTGTGTCGGGTCCAGCCCGGCCCGGCCAGCAGCGGAGCGGCAGACCTCAGGGTTCAGGGTTTTTCCCGAAGTTTTCCTTTGGTCGGCAGACGCCGGGGGAGCTGCGAGACCCGCCAGGAACCCGCGGCTCTGGTGGGAGCGGCCGACGAGGCGCGTGCGTAACCATGGCAACGGTTGCCAGGGGCCCCGCCTATAAAAGGGGGTAAACACGGAGTGCGCAGGTGCAGCGGCTCGCGCGGGACTGGAGGCCGCGCGTCAGTGAGGCGACGGGCTGAGAAGAGGAGAGCGCGCGGGGCGGGGCGCTGGGAGCTCCGGCAGCGCCGCGGGTAAGTTCGATTGGTGGGAACTGGTTCTCCCGTGGGGCTTCAGAGGCGAATTCAACTCCTGGTTGTTGCCCTCCCAGAAGAGGAGCCGGCCGTAGTTACTATTCGGGTCCAAAGCCGTTGCCAGAAGGAGTGTGGGGACCCAGAGGGGGCTCCCCGCAAACCTGGGGCCGTGCAGGTCACTGGCTGTGGGGAGTGCCTGAGCCTGTCCCTCCTACCCGAGGGCAGCAGAGACAACCTCTGTGTACGGTGTGAGCAGGGGAATGATCTGCTTGTCCTGGTGACAGAGCAGAAAGAGGAATTGGAAAGGTTAAGGAGTATCAGAGAGTGTGAGAAGTAGAGTAGTGGAGCCATGCACACCCTGAGGCAAAGACAGCAGGTGGAGTCTCCCCAAGAAGCAGAGGATCCCCTCCCTTGCCCCCAGGCAGGAGGGAACCTAAGAGAGATTTGCAGGAGGAGGGCTATGGAAACAGGTCCCTGCTCAGGGAATCCCCTCTCGTCTTCCCTCACCTTCCCCTTGTGAAATAGGTATGGGAGCTCTGGAACTTGAGGGCCAGGCAGGAGTGCTATTCAGAGGAGTATCTACAGGCTAGAGGAAAGAGACAGCTGGAACTTTATGAAGGTCAACCAAGGCAAGTAAAGTCCTATACCTGAGCAGCTGAGGAATCAAGTTATTTTGTAGAAAAGGACCTATGGGTCCCAGTGGACAGGAAGTTTAAGATAAGTGAGCAGTGTGCCCTTGCAGCAAAAAAAGCCAACCTCATATTGAGCAGCAATAGTGTAGTCAGCAGGTCGAGGCAAGTGATTATTTCTGTCAGCTCAGCACTTGTGAAACTACATTCCAGTTTGGTGTCCAATTTTGGACTTTTCAGTACAAGAAAGACGTTGACACACTGGGGTCACAAAGCCAGTCAGGGGACTGCAGCACTTGGAGTACAAAAAGGATCTATGAGAGCTGGGTGTGTTTAGCCTTGAGAAGGACAGGCCAAGGGGAGAACTTATTATTGTCTATAACTTCTGAATAGAGGGTCAGAATGATCTCAGTGCACAGCAGAAGGACAAAGAGCAATGGACACAAGTTGGAACACAGAAAAGTCTTTTTAGGTAGGAGGAAACTTTCTTGTTCTGAGGGTGATCAAATGCTGAGCAGGTTGCGCAGAGGGATTGTGGAGTCCCCATCCATGGAGATACTCAAACCGTTACTGAACACGGCCCTGAGTCACCTGCTTAAGTTACTCTACTTTGAACAGGAGAGGGGTGGCCTTCAGAAACTCTTTCCAAGATAACATATGTTATGCTTGGGTAATTCTACCGGGGAGAAAGATAAAACTGTGTAGGAAGTATTGTATTCTAAAACTTGCTCTGGACTGAGAAAAAACACATGCTTTCTTTGAACAAACACTATGTTTGTTCCTTGGTTATATAAATGACTTAAGAACCTGTCCACCATAAAGAAATCAGTAGGTGGTATCTTAGCCAAATGGTGTTGACATAATGAATTGATTACCAGTTGTGTATGGCCACATGGTTCATCTACAGCATAAAGGAGCATCTGAAAGGTCAGACAGACATACAGGACAACTAATCAGCAATTACGAGCTGCTCCATGTCAAGAACTTTTGTGTCTCTGTGTGTATATTCAGCTTATAGTGAATACACTGAGGAGTGAAAGTACTAAATGTACCCACCATTTGCTAGGGCTGTTTACACTGACAGTGGCATTAATTAGCTTCTGGCTGGCATGGCAAATTATCACCTTCATATTCCTGCCTGGTCTCTCTCTTTTTTTTTATTTTCTCCTCCTTTTCTTCCTGGTGTGGTTTTTTTTTTGTGTTGTTGTGTTTAATATTCTCTTTCTGCTGTTCATTTTTTTTATGAGTTCTCTTTTCCTCCAGTTCCCTATTAAATTTCACCGCTCTTTCAAAACTTCACCCTAATTTTGCATTCTCCCCATTAATGTCTCAGTTTACCTTTTGTCTGAATAATCACTCTGTACCTAGTTTTTGTCTTGATTCGTCTTACAATGAGTTCTTTGGAACAGATATTAGACAGGTTGTGTTGAGCATTAGCAGATTCATGAAAGGAATAAATCTGGTCCAAAGTATTTGAGTATGTATTTGTAAAGCACCATGTAAATGCGTAACAATAGCTGTGATTAACACTAATAATATTACTGTTGTCATGGTTAATAATAAATGTGATCAGTACTAACATAAATATAATTTGTCACTAGCGCTGAAGTTATTCAGTGAAGATTGTTTTGATAATAATAAATATTGTCAACAGCTAATATTCTTCTTGATTATAAAGGAAACATTCCAGTAATTTGCCTTTCTCATAATTTACATGCTGTAGTAAAATATGAAATGGATCAGTAATTATTAATACACTTTGATCTACGCATTTAATGAGAGGAATAATTACTACTTGCTTCCATGATTCAATCATGTTGTGCTGTAGTGTGGAAATGTACATATTGGAAGAGGGGCCCACTGAGCCCTTGGGGTTTTATTTTCAAGTGTCTTAACTTTAGTTCTATAAGACATTGATTTCAGAAATTATGTAGTTTTTCCTTAAAGAGATCTAGAGGCACGAGGCACAAGAATGAATGCCCTGATTGTGATCTAAAAGGTGGTAAATGCCTACATCTGTCTCATAATGTCAAAAATAGTTTGAGCTGGAAAAAACATCAGAAAGAAGTATTACATTTCTTTTTTTTTAGTGTTGTTACATTTCCCAGGGTTTCTCTTTGTGGCTACCATGAAAAGTAAGCTCCTGTGCTAGATGAATTTTCGATCTACCTAGTGCAACCATTCATAGGTGCATCAGGAGCATGAGGTCACTTTGAACAGTTGCCCCAGAAATCAACCAAGAGCTATAGCTGGGTGGACAATAATGAGAGGAGTATGGAAAATACCCTAACTCAGAGCAGTTCATGAGTTCATACGTTGGGCTTTCCTTCTGATGAACAGAGCTATGGATATGAGCCTTCACAAGGAGAAGGGGATTAAATCTTTACCTCCTTCAACTGTGTGTACTCTTGAGACTGTTTTAAAATGAAGTGGTGGGCACCATGTCCTTAGTGTGGTAATAAGTGCAGATCTGTACACAGAGTACCTGATCTGGATGAGCAGGCTGGAGGAAAAGTGCAGTTTTTGAGTCCTCCTAAAGTTCAGGCCTGAGATAACTGTTCACCAACTTGTCTGTGCCAAGACATTTATAAGAAATAGGACTTTGCATGTGGGAAGCATAAGTATTAACCAACTAAGATTTTCATGGGAACCTGTATTGTACTTCTGTCTCATGAGTTTTCACTGCTGGTCTTGAGAGTTTTGGTTTTGGCTCAACCACTGATGGTATTAATTATAATGAGTTCATTAAATAAAATCAACTTAAATCTATTTTATTATATAGTATACCAAACTTATATTCAAATCATATATTATATTTGATAATAACTTAAAAAAAATGCTAATTACTAAACTCAGTAAAATTTAATATTGTTTTAATGGTCATAGTTGCTTAACTTATTGTTTCATAATTTTGGTTTGTTTGAAGTCCTACCTTCTGGAGTTAAAATGCTCTAAAGTTTATATTTTATAAAAATTAATTTGTGGAATTTTTCATATTCCTTACAGTTGCAGAGAAATGTTGAAAATATTAATCACTCTGGAGTCTTAAGGATAGGTATGTGCTTAGGAAAGTGTTGTGTGTTGTGGTGGTGGGGGGGGGTGTTTCCCACTTTTTAGGCCTTGTATCTTTTTTTCCTAAGGGACCCTGAGGTCTTGGTTTTCTGAGTTGTTATTTTTGGATAATGGAGACATCCAACAGATGTCTGGATTCTGAAATATTTCAGATTTATAGCAAAAAGAACAGAATTCTTAAAAGTAGTAAAATTAAATATTGCAGTATAAAGTTGTTTTAATTAGAGTTAGCAAGTACATAATATTTAAAAAATAAATATAAAAGGTTAAAATTTAGTTTGAAATTCTTAGTGAAGGAACAGAATAATCCTGTGGAAGAGGACTTTAAAATTTTAAAGCACAGCTCCACTCCAAAAACAAGGGAAAGCCAAACATCTAGAAAGTCCCTGGATTGTGGATTAGCAGAACAAAGAGGATTTTTTTTTTTTCTGAGTTTTACTTCCTTTTTTTTTTTAAAAAAAAAAAAAAAAAAAAAGTCCCTTGTAAGACTTGGCACTTTTGTGCTTGAACAAGAAAAAGGGAGGCTTATGTGCCTGGAGACTTGTGAAGGATGGACAGTAACTCATAGCTACAATTAAACATGAATTAGATATTCACTCTGTTTTATTTTGAATGTTTGTGCCAACTCAGAAATCTCAATTTGCTATGGTAATTGGGTAGAATTTCTGCATAAATAAGGCTGTATTAAGATATTTTATGTGTATAATAATTTGTTCGTAGACTTGATTCATGATCACTCCTATTTTAGTTAATTATTTTTATATGAGTGATAGGAAAGTCATACAACTGCACCCTTGCAGCATGTGCCTGGGGGCCTTTTGTTGAAGTATTTTTGAATAACAGAGGTAAGTTAATGTTGGGCAGACTGAATTTGCATAATAAGTGGCATTTTTATGTACATGTGCAAAAAAAATCCTTTTGTTATTATAATATGACTCACAAATGTTCCCAAAGGGAAGAAAACTGTTATTCCTCTGTATCCACTTTCTTATATGTGGTAGTCATTGTATGTACAAGCATATGTGCAAAAAAAATTTCTGTCTCTTGAATTAGAAGCAGTAATTATCTCTACTTAATAAACCTGTCGCAGTGTTGATAACCATCAGATAGGGAATGTTTGTGCTTTCTTGCATTCAATCAGGCTTTCAGTAATTTTTTTGAATTCTTAGGAAAATTCAGTGAAGCTCAGCTGTGACTCAAATATTGGAAAGTGCTGAAAAATCTGTTTAAGTGTACTTGTTAATGCAGCATCAGAAATTTGCAATTTATCTACTGCAAGTGGGTAGTTCAAGTGTGCTCCCAAACCGAAGCAGTCCATGATTTGTACTCCTCTCTGCTAAAAATTGTTTAGCGTTTTCCTTTTTGTTTGCAGTCTGTAATAAGCATCATGTAGTAGGAATCATTACTTTTTTATTTTGGAAACACTTGTTATGAACCTGATAGCAGCAATCCTGAAGAGATGCCCAGAATGGAGCTTCTTTTTGAAGCTGTGGTTTGCCAGCCTGTCTGAGGGCAAGTTCTGTTGACATTCAGAGTCTCTGCAAGGATGTGTCACGAAGCAGGCAGCTGCAGGCGTTAAAGTTAAGATCCCAGAGGAATCGATGACAAAAAAAACCCCTAGCTTTTAGGTACATTGCGCCCCTGCCTGAGAAGTTCTCAGGAATTAGATGCATAAGCATGGGTCCCTCACTTCACCCAATGAGATACTTTCTAATTAGCCATGGGAAAGCAAAGACGAAATGGTTGTGGTTGAAATAATTTTCTTCATTTCCAAGGAAATTTCTGAGACTGCCAGAGGAGCCTGTCTCCAACTGGGACTTAACATTTTTAATCCCTTTTAGAGGCAGGCTAGAGGCTTGAGCATTGTACCAAAGTATGCTCATAAAATGCCCCTAAAAAGGACTGTATCTGTCTTGCCCCGTCCCCCCCCCCGATAATTCAGTGATTACAGTGCTCACTTTACATGGGGGATAATCTTATTTAATACCTGTCATGATATAAATACTTCTCAGAGTGCTCCAGAAACACACTTTAGTCATCTAAATGACAGAAGTCTTCAGCATAGATTGACAACTGTTCCAGAATCTTGAGGATCTACTGAATTTCTGAGAATGCTGACACCTATGGGATGAGATGAGGAGGGATTAGTGCTTCACTGCCAGAGCATGAAGTATCAGGCACATTAGCCATGGAAGGACTTCCACAGATGTAGAGTATAGACAGTTCATGAACCTGTGGAGTTTTTAGTTTGTTTTTGTTGTCTTTTAGCCCAGTATTTTTTGGTATATTGAGCTCAGTAAGTGTACAGGAGGGATTAGGAAGGGAGCACAAGTAATTAATCTTTTAATAGTCCTTATGTTCAGAAAACACTTGAGGACCAAGCATGCAAGAAGAGCTCATAAAAATAATCAGCTCGGATTTACTTACCACACGTCTGAAAGTGCCTGGTTCAGTGTGTGCACCTAGAAGCTGTAGTGTATGTAACATTACCATGCAGTCCCATTACATCATAATAGAAATTTTAAGCCAGCTTTTCAGTGTCAATTACTGATTTGCACTGGTTTTAAATAAGCCTAAGATTCTCCAAATTAAGGTGCAAACCCGTGAATCCTTCTTATAATTCATGTTATTTCTTGCACATCGCTTAAAAGGTTCGAAACTGTGCTATCTATATGAGATAGACAGCTTAGCATATGTACATTCATCACTCTTCACCAGTGTGAAAAGTGCAGGCTAAAGCTATATTCTCCTAGCCTCAGAATTTGTATTCTTTGTGGTGTTATGGATTACCATCAATGGAAAGAGGAGAGGCTTTCCCCTCTGAAATAGCAAAAATCTTTAGGCAGTCTAGGACCCAGCTTTCGTGCTCTGAAGACCTGAACTATTGTGTTACACTCAGTCAGCTCAGTTAGGTGCCTATATTCTGAAAATAATCACTAGTTCTCATCAGTGAAGAATTGCCAGGTAACATTCCTATTCACTTACATTTCTACTGCGTATACTGTTAACTGTACCAGTTTCCAGTATTCAGAAAGATTAGAGATCATTTGAAATAGCCCGTTTACTGAGGTCATCTTATTTTGAAAAGTTTAGACATTTAATAGTATGAAGAGGACTTTTGTATTAGTTAATTAGACACCAGAGAACAGCTCTGAACAGTTACTTCTGTAGGCAATAGCCTCAGTGGACAAAGTTGCTTAATTCAGGGTCTTAACTCAGAAATCTGGGAAAAAAAAGATACTGTGCTGCATCTCTTTCCATTTGGCCAGCTCTAGGGAGACTCTCTGTTCAGTATGTGGTCCACCAATTGTCGTGCTGATTGAGTCTTAGTTTCCTTAAAGTTTAATTACTCTTGCTATATTGTACGTGAAACAGTTAGATTAGGGATAATTCCCATGCTGAAGAGCTAAAAGAAGCTGCAAGTTAACAAAAGTCTTTTCTTACTGCTTTATCTTTTAATATATTGTATAAATGTCACAAGCAGGATCCAGTTTAATTACCAGGAAGACAGGTGATGTGATACACTATTTCTGCAGTTAGGAGCAGCAGTAGCAGATCTTGATTGATCAGACTATGACCCTCACCATGGAGAGCCAGCATGATAGCTACAGCAGAAGGATGGGGGAGTGAAGACATTGCACTCCCTTCGAGATGTGACAAAAATGCCAATAGTGAAAGAAACCAAAGCTGATAGCTTTGCCTATTACTGCTAGTAGTTGTACTCATGTAATATTTCGCTAAATGCAAGAATTAATTCTGAGACTCAATTTTTTTTATTTGATGGAAGCAACGGCAAATTCTGAACGTTGCTTGGCTTTATCCAGGGTGAAACTGAATGACAGAATCAGAAATTGCTTCTACATGAATGTTAATTTTATTCTCAGAAGACTCATCAACAACACTCCAACACTGTACAGCCAGATTGGTCTCTGTCTCAAATATTCTACCTGTATTTTCCACTGCAACTGCTTTTATTTCCCTGACCAAAAAAAAAAGTAGCAAAGTTTAATTGTCTTGCTGTATTTAAAACCAAATGGACCTTGGCCCCCTTAACCGCAGGAAAATGTTACAGTTCCTTATTTGTTAGATAGATTTTTGATATTGGTTTCCTGACTGAAGTGCTGGGCTTTAGGTCAGTGCTGAGCTACCGAGCACCATATTTCTTCTACAAGCCTTTGTATGTATTTTGTACATTTATGTGTGTATATAGAAAGAAACATACCTGTTTTGCTGTTGAATAGATGTGAACTGTAATCAATAGATGCATGAAGCATTAAAAATCAAAACCTTTGAGACTGATAAGTAATTCCCTGACTTTTATGCTCCTTGTTCACGGGTATATCTAAATTTGGAGTCATCAACACGAGCAAACACTGACAAAATGATGACATTACTCTTGGAATCAGAAATAGCCAATTATGATCCGCTCAGTTGAGCTTAATAGTGGAACAATTCCAATCTGTTTGTTTCCAAGATGTACAGGTATTTGCAAGTCTTATTCTCGTTGGCCTTGTCTCTTATTTTTTCTGTTACGGGAGTTACATCAGCCAATCTGGCACAGGAATTATATGTGATGATCACTTTGAGGCTAATGCTAGTTCACAACAAAATACTTGTTGACCAGAACTTCTCATAGAGGGCTTTTCATATCTAAGATCTGTCATGAGATTTCCATCTGTAATCACAGGTTCCTGATACCTGCTGTGCTAATAAAAAATCCATCTAATTTTTGTCTAAATCTGAAGTGGAGAACTTTGACTTTGATTCCATAGGACACAATAGTTTTAATGGAAATTGCCTCTCTTTCTGAGGCTTTGTAAATGTTTGGTTTACTTTTGCCTTTCGGTGAGGTCTTTCTGTGGCGCTAACAAGTTCTCATTTTCTTCTCTGTTTACAAAAAAACCCAACACCCTCCCACAAAAAATCCCAAGCACTCTGAAAGCTGTGACTACTGCAGTTGCAACAGAAACCTTATAACCTTATATGCTCCAGTTATTGCTGTAACCTGGGGATCACCATGATTGCTCTTCATTGTGGATAGGTGTTTTGTACTTCTGAAAACCTCTCTGCCAGCTGGTCAGGTTATTTTATAGCTAGAACAGTCTATGTGACTGGGCTGACCTTCAACTAAATAAAATGCAACCCTTTTAGAAGAAGATTTTATCGCTCTCTAGAAGTGAGAATATGTACAGTCCCTGACAAAATGAGCCATCTGGGTAAATACACTACCTAGGTATTGACTCCACTACACGTACACTCCATATGCACGTCGGTATCTGTATTAGTCCAGATGTAACTCTTAAAAGAGCTTTTTAAAAAACAGTAAGAAAAGAGCTAGAATTTTTACACACCAACCTCTTTTGTAGTGTTATAGATAGGTGCAGATTACAGATTCATGGGGTGGCTGAGGTAGTAAAGTACCCCTGAAGGCCCCCTGGTCCAACCACCCTGCTCAAAGCAGCGTGAGCTACTGCAGGTTGTTCAGAGCCACGTACAGTTGGGTTTTGGATATCTCCAAGGATGGAGATTCCACAAGCTCTCTGAGCAGCCTGTGCCAGTGTTTCCCTCACTGAAGAAGACTTTTCTTACGTGTAAGTGCAATTTTCTATGTTTCAGTTTTAGCCTGCTGTCTCTTGCCCTGTCAATGGGCACTACTGAGAAGGCTCTGGGTCTGTCTTCTTCACGCCTCTTATGAGGTATTTGTACATGTTCATAAGATTCTCCTGAGCTTTTTCCAGCCTTTCTTGACAGGAGAGGTGCTCCAGCTCCTCCATCATCTTCACACTCCTTGACCAGATACAGTCCGGTCTCTCAGTCCACATGCCTCTTGTACTGAGGAGCCCAGAACAGAACCCAGCACTTCGGTTATAGTGTTACCAATTTGTTTTTATGCTGCTGATGTGATCACCCTTCCAATGCTCTTCTGGATCCTAAGATGAATGATTTAATGATGATATGTGTGTGGTCTGTACAGTCGGTTGTCAGCATCATGAACCCTTTGCTGGGAGAAGTATGATCATAATAATAGTACCTTCTTCCTTACTCTGGGGTCCATTTGGGATCATGTCTACTTACTAACTTGCTAACAAGCCCTACGCCTTGCTCTTTGAAAAATCTTCGGTCTGCAAGTTCACATCTTACCTGAATTTCCTCTATATGGTGTTTTAGATATGTGTTAGATTTTTTTCTGTTGTAACCCCTAAAACTTTCTGCCCAGCTTCGTGTTTTCAGTTCTTTAACTGACCAAAGCCAAGCTGGTTTTAGCCTTCCAGTTTTTAGATTTCCAGTGCCATCCTGTTCCCATTTTGTTGTCACTCTGTGCCCATAATCCCTTAACAGTGCATCTCGTGTCCCTAATTCAGGGCCCCTGCTGCCATACCAAGCTCATCTTCACTCCATTGTTATCTGAGTGTCATCAATATTGCATTCTGCACAGAATAACTACTGGGTACTACTGTCTTTATAAAATTATGGTTATACCATTCAGAGATTAGCGAAAGTAGAATAAATTAGGCTAAACCATCTGTTCATTAGAAAAAAATATCTGCTACATCTAAATAAGCTAGAATAAAGTGGCAGATAAATTAAAAAAAAAAATTGAAACAAAGCGAGCCTGACAAACCTCAGTCCTAAACCTCAGTATAAAGCCTGTGGCCTGTTGCTAGCAGTTACAACACTATACAAACTTTATTTCAGAGGATCCACAAAGAATTTCTGGATCATGGTAGAAAATTCCAAGTAGTGGAAAAAAGTCTGCAAAGAGGAGAAAAAATGAAGCATTAAAGTTCATGATTTTCCTCTCATTTTACATCAAAGTTTGCGGTGTGTTTGGAAGTGCTGTCTTACTGAGAGTGTGAAGAAGTTGTGGCTGTGACATTTAGAGAGCAAGCATCAATAATTGAAAGATTAAACTTGATTTTCTTTTTTTCAAGGCAGAACTTGAAGGACTGAAATATCAACAGGACTTGATTAATCAAGTTGGCAGTGTCAACAGAAAAGCCTTTTAGTCATTGCATTTGATGTATGTATGAATCATGAGTAGCAAAAAGTCCATACAGTTGTAGAAAGTGTACAAAAGCCATTGTTTTGAAAGTTATACAGGCTGTCCCAACAGGGCCTTTGTCAGATAACAATGTGCTGCAGTGAATTAATTACATGGCTAGATATGTCAACATATTTACAGGAGTGGTCCTTGGTGCATCTGTTGCAGCAAGCTCAGTGGAAAACTTACAAAGAACATCTCCAGAGGGAACCCAGGGTTTATATGCCTGCAGGGACTGATCTCTACAATCTGCTCTAACAGCACTAAGGCAGGATGAAAGCACCTTGGCTACACAGGCAAAGAAAACTAAGCCTAACAACTCTTGGGCTCACTCTTTTGCAGTCCATAAAATTCTTGCCACTGAGACTGTAGAATCATAGAATGCTTTGGGTTAGAAGAAACCTTTAAAGGTCATCCAGTCCAATTCCCTTGCAGTGAGCAGGGACATCCTCAACTCTGTACAGTTGCTCATAGTGTTGTCCAGCCTGACCTTGAATGTTTCTAGGGATGGGGCTTCCACAACCTCTTTGGGTAACTTATTTCTGTGTTTCACTGCTTTCATAGTACAATTTTTCTTTCTTATATCTAGTCTAAATGTATATATATATTTTTTTTATTTTTTTTTTTCAGTTTGAAACCGTTGCCCCTTGTCCTGTTGCAACAGGTCCTGCTAAAAAGGTTATCTTTCTTACAGGCCCCGTTTAAGTATTGAAAGGCCACAAGGAGGTCTTCCCAGAGCCTTTTCTCTGGGCTGGACACCCCTAACTCACTCAGTCTGTCTTCACAGGAGAGATGCTGCATTCCCCTGATAATTTTTACGGCCGTCCTCTAGATCTGCTCCAGCAAGTCTGTTTGTTGTGCTGAGAACTCCAGAGCCAGATGCAGTACTCCACAGTCCCACCAGAGCAGAGTAGAGGGGAGGAATCACCTCCTTTGAGGCTGCTTCTTTTGATTCAGCCCTGGATACAGGTGGCCTTCTGGGCTGCGAGTGCACATTGCCAGCTCATGTCCAGCTTTTCATGCGCCAGTACCCCCAAGTACTTCTCCACAGGGCTGCTCTGAATCTGTTCTTCCCTCAGCCTGAATTGATACTGGATGTTGTCCTGATCCAGGTGCAGTATCTTGCACTTGGCCTTGCTGAACATGATGAGGTTCACCTGGGTCAATTCTCAATATTGTCCAGGTCCTTCTGGTTTGCATCCCATCCCTTGGGCATGTCAACCTCTCTACTCAATGTTACCTGCAAACTTGCTGAGGGTGCACTCAATCCTGCTGCCTATATCACTGATGAAGATACTAAACAGTACTGGTCCCAGTACAGGCCCCTGAGAAACACCACTTGTCGCTGATCTCCATTTGAACAGTGAGCCGTTGACCACTACCCTCTGAATGCAATCATCCAAACAATTCCTCATCCACCAAACCGTCCACTCATCAAATCCGTATCTCTCCAATCTGGAGAGAAGGATGTTGTGGGGAGCTATGTCAAAGACCTTACAGAATAGATCATACTTGGAAACTTTTATTAATAGATGGATGAAAGGTGTGGCCTTCATAAGGCCATGAGAGAATTTTTGACTTAGTGGCATTGCTTCACAGTTAGGCTATGACTTCTTCTTTGAGCAACTTTTCTTTGCCATCAGCTGTTGAGGCTGTCAGCAGAGAAGGTCTAACGTGATTCTTTGAACCAGGTTGTAGGCTTTTCTAATAACTAACATTTGTCCTTAGCGGTTGATACCTTCAAAAATTCATTTTGTGTGCTCCTCCTAATCTACCTTCTTGACAGCTCCAAGAGCTTAAATGAGCAGAACTTTTCTCTCCTGAGGCTGAAACTGAAGCTTTGTTTACATGTAACTTGATAAAAGCATTTGTCAGAAAACTTAAAGGAGGCTGTTTCCTGGGCATATGGAACAAGTTTATCTTGTTTAAGTTCTTATTGACAAACCAAAAACAGCGTCTGAGAATGTTACAGGCCTGATACCCAGTGGTAGAATTGTTTTCCTGATGAGGTGGGAAAGGAGCACCTGTCTGTTGATTTATCTGAGCTGTTATTGTCTGCGTCATATTGGTGGGTCGTTTCAAAATGAATAGTAAATATCTCCGAAGACTGTGCTTTCCAGGTGACTTTTTACTTCCCAGAAGCACTGAAATATTTAATCTCTCTGAATAAGAACCCAGGTTTCTCTGTAAAAGACCTGGAAATTCTCACTGTATTTTCTGAATCAGGCTTCTTTTCCATCGCAGTGCCAAAGAAATTATGTTGTTAATATTTTTGGTCAAAAGTGAGTATAGATTAAGTATTCCTGTAGATTTATATTTATGTAGAGTATCTTTTACTGTCTGGAAAGATTATCTATCACCATATTCTTACAGTGTTTTGGAGTGTTCTCCTTCTTCTACCTCCAAAAGGCTATATGATGTTTTGTTATTTTTAGCATTATAAGAACGCCAAGAGAATCCCAAGAAAATATTCTCACCTCTACAAATAGAAGCTTCCATGTTAAAAAAACTTGGGAACTCTTGTTCTGTTACAGCTACAGGCAGCTTTCTCTTCTACTAGAGCTAATTTAGCATTTAGAGGGCAACCTCTCCGTCTGTCCAAGTACACAGAAAGAAAATCTGACAAGGAATGAGACTCCAGCCTCTGACACAGCTGTACTGAATGCCTCTTCTGTTCTGCCAGACTAGTTTAGCTATCTTGCTTTTACTTCTGTGCAGGCTGAGAAGCCCAAATCTAATTAAATAGCCGAGTAAGATGAGACATGCAATTGATCTGTGAGAAGAGAAAGGGGAATAAATTAGCATTGAAAAGTTTAAGCTAAAAAGTAATTTCAGTGTATTTATCAGATTGGCATTTGAAGCAATCCGTTTGTTTTGGAAGCCATTTTTTTAGTTAGCCAAGAGATAATCCACCATTTCCCTCCTCCCCTCGCGCTTCTTCCTTTCAAAAGCAGAAATCAAATACTCTTGATACGTCTTCAGAATTTATCCTACAGAGGAAAACAAACAAAAAGACCTTTCCTAATACCCCATCTTCTTGTCCTTGCCATGTATCTAATTTTTCCACAAGACACACATCCTTGTCAAGAACTTTTTTATTCAGCTGTGTTTTATGTCATTTCTCTTCATGTAGTGCCACCTGACCTCTAAAATTTGGCTTTGTCAGAGTACTTTGAATATTCAGATAAGATGTACACAACCCACTGAAGAGTCAAGCCCAAGTTTCATGATTCTTACTGAGAAGGAGAGAAGGCAATTAGAAAGAGCTTGAACTGCCCTTCGTATTGGCACATTTTCATGTTCAAAGAATATTTAATATGTAAACGCAATCAATCTTATTCTGAGTACAGTCTGCAACATTATCTTTACAAATTATACAAGCAGGTGTACTGTGCACTTCATAGTCTCATTTTAAAGGAGCTGTAATTCCGTATCTGCTTAGTGAGTCTCTGCTCTGACTCGAAGCGCATCAACATGCAAATAGGGACATAAATCTTGAGGAGATGGAAATGCAACAGAAACTTGGCTGTAAATGAACAAAGTTTCACAGTCAGTCAAATAAGCAGTATTTCTCAGTATTTGGTACATCACAGCTGCTTCTAGTCTCTAATCTCAGCATGTTCGATGTTTTCCAGTGCTTTTATTTGGCTCACTCGTGGCTTAAGATCAGAGATGTCATGAGATGCAGTTAAGCAGCGCAAATGAGTGCCGGGTGGGGATGCTTTTAGGGCTGTGGTGAATCATACTCTTCCAAATGTTTGATAATATCCCCTTGTAGTGTCATAATCTTGGTGTCAGATATTATCAAATCTTCAAAGCAGTGGGGCATGATGCCTCTGCCTTCCCTTGTATCTTTTATAATAGGGAGTTTTGTAAACCTTACAGGGTTTCTTCATCTGTTCATGCTAGGAACACAGCAGGATCTTTTGATGCCTCAAGTAAACTACCTGGGCACTGGTATTAGGCAACATGTAAAACTGTAGACCTGGTTATTTTTTCAGGACTTGCAGTGATTTGTATTAATTCATTTAGAGGTGGAGTCAGAGAAGAAATTCTCCTTCTTATGGAGAAAACACAAAAAAGCAATACTAAAGCAGTACTTCTTCTGCCTTTGAAAGAAAAAAAAGGTTCTATTTTAGTGATGTTCCAACAGGAGTTATGCAAAAATCAGCTGGAAAATGGGATTTTTTTTCCTCTAAACAAAGGCAAAAACAGCACAGATGTCTGCTGCAAATGTAAGAATGATAGGCTGAATTACATATACAAATCAGTGAATCATACTGGAAGGTGGTACAATCTGTTATTGAGGAGCACGTGGGCACTGGCCTTTGGAACCAATGACAAAAAGAGACTGGAGGAAACTCCAAGCTATAGTGCACATACATGTTTTCATTTGGGGAATTTTCCTAAACACCACTATTCTGTTCATATGGAACTCAAAGGAATGTGAGAAATTGTTCCTGAGAAATTCTAAAATACCTCACTATAGGCCATATTTTAATGTGTATGGTTTTACTTTGAATGTGTCTTAAATGCTTTTTCGCATGTTGAAGTTGCAAAACCAGTGACTAGAACTGAGACTGAGGCAAAAATGGTGGATATTATCAGATTGAGGCTATAAATGTCTCCATTCAGAAGTAGAAAAATGTTGTTTTTCTGGTGGTAATCCATAATTAAAAAATTACATGACCGTGACAGGATGCTAATGAGATATTCTCATGAGTAGAGAAGAAAGGTGAGTTGTTACGAAGGAGGCTACCAAGGTGTACAAAACTTGCGGTGATGTGCATCATTAGATGAAATTTTCACATATTTGGGTGAGTCCATACAGAATAGTAGAAGACTCCTGTGGTCATACAGCTCAGCTTTCACTGTAAGTGGTGAATTGTTTCTGCTAGTGTGAGTCTCTACTGGAAATCAGAGAATGAAAATATAAACCCTAGAGTAATCCCACATGAACTAGATTTCCATTAGATTCAGGATAATAAAACACACTTTCAAGGAACTGGGATAATGTTTTTCAGACTGCACATCACACTTCAGAAACACTTTCAATGGCTGGACATTTGTGACTGGTATTTGATGATTTGGACAAGCTCTTCAGCTTGGACTGTTGAATTCTCTGTTTGTGTGTCCCACTACCCTTCTTTGCTTAAGGAAAACTAACATTGGCTTTTGACTTCTTCAGAATATTTCTGTGGTATGGTTTCTCTGCTTGCTGTTTCTTTCTAGAAAAAGGATCTCAAGTCTACCCGTCTTAGTCCTACAGATAAGCGCTCTCCAAATTTTGTGTTGCCTCGTCTCTTAAAGGCACTGATGCCATTGGGGCATCATTATATGGGTATGTGGAGGAGTAGAGAGTTGCCTTGGTAGTTCAGATTGTAAAGTAATAAATCTTCCACAGAAAATTTAAAACCAGCAAAACTCCTCTAATCTATAAAATAAACAGGGTAATTTATCTTCATGTTATCATTTTACTTACATCTGAGGTACTGTAGGTGTGGGAATTTAAGATCAGCCTCTAAAACTGAATCCTGGAAATTCAGCCAGAACTGACTACAAAGACATAGTGTTAGAGTTTTTAAGTTTTCCTACAATTGGAGATTGTAAGAATGGAAGGGCGAATTTGCAGTACAACTAGATCTGCACTGAAAATAAAGTAATTCATTTGAAAATCACTGCAAAAATCAACTGGTTTGGTGTTGATTCCCCCCTGCAATGGTGTTATCTTTTGCCTTATTAAATTTTCAGCTGGATTTTCTTGCTTTACTATGTACTAAATAGGAAATGATTAATTGTATTATCTTGCTCATCGCACAGAATAAGAAAAGAAAAAAAGATGGACACCTCTGAAGTACTATTTTGGACATCTAGTGCTTGTCACCTAGTGAGTAATTTGGTTGAAATCAAATGTTTTTATTATGAATGCTTTACAGTGCTACGATCTCTTTATTTTGGAATCTTATGTAAGACCCACTGAGGGCAAATAAATGTGATGTGCATATTCTGCTGTACATATGTGCTCACATTGCTAGCTTTGGCTCTTGGTAACTAAGTTTCTTTCTTAGGTGATGATTTTGCGCTAATGACAGTGGTGATTTTTTGCAGATTCATCTTGCTGTTGCCAGCATTGTAATGTGACACTATCTAATTTATAATTTCATTATTGCAGGCGGTCAGGGATGTATTTTGTTGGAAGATGAAGTTTCTGCATATACACATGCACAAATGGTAAGTAAATTGCAACTTTCCACTGTGAGAGTTGTTAGAAAATATTTTTTTTGCAGTCACTTTGATGTCAGCCTGAAAAATATGAGCTGTGAATTGATGCAAAACATTTTGTTTCAGATCACTTAATCAAAACACTGAACTGCACTTCTTTGCTAGTATTTATCTCAATCAGATTGTAGTTTGGCCGTGAGTTCTTTTCAAGAGCCTATAATCCCTCCGTAATAAATGCAGACTTCCCATTCAAAACTCAGGAGGTCCATGAAGCTCTTGGCACATTTTGAATTTGGTTTTTAGAAGAGTGTTGATAAATTGTGCTCTTGCACTAAAGTTCTTGTGAGAAGATATACCAGAATGTATAAATAATGTTTTATGTTGAACTGACTAGAAAAGAAGAAGAAACATTTTCATTCAGGGATGAGAAGTTTTTTACTAGAAATTTCAGAAATGAAACTCTCATGTTTTCAAATCAAATTGTTGAAATTATGCATGAGAAACTTTTTTTTTTTTCATTTTTTTGCCCCATATAGGAGTAAAACTCAAAGTCAAAGTTGTCCCAGATGTAATTTCTGAATTTTCTCAAAAGACAAACAGTAGGATAAAAAAAATTAAGAAAGGACAGAGAAACATAATGAAAGCAAAGTTGGTATGTAGTTTTTTTGTAGCTGACAGTATGCTAAAGTTAAATTTGGACTTGTCACTTTATTCTAAAATAAAGACTTCCTTTCATATGTTAAAATATCCTCTTGTTACTGTTGCTAGTACTATTTACTGGAGGATTTCATCAGGGAAAATAAAAAAAAAGGGATGAAAGTTAGCTGCTGAAATTTCCCATATGCCTATAAAGAGGGGCCCACCTTTCCTTAGAACAATATGCCAAAAAAGATCGGGTATTTTTGTGAGCATCTACTAGACAAAATAGTTCTGAAAAGCAGGAAGTCAAATGGGAAACTCAGTCTAACAGATAATGGTTGTTTGAAACCTCAATTTAGGAGTATGGATCTGGTGAAGAGCACAACAATAACATCCCTTAATTAAATGGACTGTTTTTGAAAATTAGAGGTCAGACATTCAAAGTAAATGGCATCCAGTTATGTCTGTGTAATTTGCATACCTATTTATTTTTTTTTTACCCAGTACAACTGTGTATGTCCTCCCTGGTTGAGGAATCAATACTAAATTTTTGTTGTGATTTTTTTTTTTTTCTTTTTAATTTGGAAATATTTTCTGTGTATATTGATATTTTTAAGGTTTATTTTACAGTTACGTTAGAAACTCCAAAGGAAATCAGGGCCTCATTTTGCGATGCATCACAAAATAATAATGCAGTCATAGAAAAGAACCTTCTCTTCCCACAGATATCAGAGGAAAAGAATTAGAAGAGTCTTTCATTAAGGCAATCGTAGCATTTTCGGTGTAAAAACATTTATTTTCCCTGCTCTTGCTGTTTTTGACATTACTTCTGTGTTGAATGTTGAACAGAAGCATAAGTGATTGCAGGAGTATAGTTCAGAGAGCTGATTGAAAAATAATACAGGCAGGTAACATTTCCATAACTACATAATGTTGTCATTTGAGATGTTAACAATTTTTGACCTATGCTTCCTTTTGATTCGGGAAAGGTAATAAACTTTAATAAACCAGATGATGTAGTTGGGGAAAAAAGGCATGCTTTCAAGCATGCAAATTTTCAGGATTTGAAGAAGAGCTTGTGTATGTCTCTTCTCTAACTGTGTCAGTTGGTCTAATAAGAGAGGTTGTTTCTTCCTATAAACCTGGCCTTACTTATATCCTTAAAGACTGTTACGATAACGTTACTAGATTGTTTCCTAGCATGCTAATAATTTCCATCAAATATCTCAGGTTTTACTAGGTGTTGCACTGAATTTCCTAGTCAGAGATACATTACTTTGGCAAACTGTAGATTCAATTTAGTAAGCCTGGTGTGTCCCACCATTGACTACAACTATTAGATTAGAATATGGATCGTAATTCATCTTGAATTTTCCTCCTGTAAAGGAAGTATTATATATGTTGTTCTTAAGTCATTGAACATCTGAATTACTTGGGCAGTAGTATTTGGCAATAGCATTGGGTGTTTCCCTGCCTCTTACACAGGGAAATGCTTATATACGTGTCCCTATATTTATTTTAAAAACTAATTTTATTAAACCTTACAATTTTATTCAGTTTTTGAAAGGAGACATATTATATTGAAAGAGCGTGTACGTCCTTGGCAGATAATACTGGCCTGAAAATAAATGGATTTGAAGAAATAAAACAGGAAGAGGGATCATTAGGAAGCCAACAAGCTGTTGAAAGAACAGGCAGCCAGACAGTGTCATAAAGATTTGAAATGCTGCGGTGTTTTCTTTTACGGCAGTTCTCATTCAGAAAGGTCATGATGGTGTGGAAGATGAAGGGTTATCTTTTATGATCTCTAGCAATTTAAAATAGTGTAAACAAATAAATCCTAAGAATGAGAAAATGTTTGTTAGCCTTTAGAGACTTTGCAGGAGTTAAGAGAGTTAAGAGATCAGTAGCTATAACCATAACTTGTAGATTTTAACACCTCAAAGAAGTGTTGACACAAATTCCACACAGTAACAAAAGCAGAAAAGTAAAATCAAGGTATCATTACATTGCACGTTACCAGAATTAATATGCGGGTTGGAAAGAGGGTAGCGGTGTCAAGGTTTAGAGTCAGGGCAGTCCACTAGAACTATAACAGACACTCTCTGTAAACCCCCCTCCCTCCCTCCCCAAAGGGGAAGGGAAAGGGAGTAAGGGAGAGAGATTTATTGACTAGAAAACGAGAACACCTTTAATGAAAATAATAATAATAAAATGGAATATGTACAAATACATACAAAACCAGTACTGAATCCAACTCCTCTGATGGCAATTACACAACCATTACCACTGATGCTGTGGAACAGGCACTGGGGAAGTCCCAGACTGGGCCCAGTGGCAGATGGGAACCAGATTCAGGAGCTGGGTTCTGGAACTGGATTCAGGAACACATGGATTGGGATCAAAGGTAGAATGGTCAGAGTCCTCTGTGGATGCTGGCTGTTGAAGAGAGCTGGGCCCCCATAATCCCTCAGCTTTATAATGGATATGATGTATATGGGCTGGAATACTTTGTTAGTCAGTTTAGGGTCTCCTGTCCTCTCCCCCCCGCAGGTGTGGCCTTTTATTTTCTACACCCTCAATGTGGCACAGAGGGTTCAGCGGTGGCCTTGGTCTGCACACCAATCCTTGGTAGTAACTCTAAGCATCGAGCATTATCACTGCTAGAAGCAGTGCTGGAAGCACTGCAAGAATGTGCTGTTAACTTCAGAAAGCACAATTAGTTAGAAGAACTTGGCTGAAAAGTAAAATCACTGAACAGAATTAGTTCTGTTCTCACTCAAACCAGGACAAGGGGTTACAAAATGGGTGACATCTCTATGTAGGGAAGGAAGGGAGAAGATGACACTTGATAAAGAGATGGGGTCAGACAATCTATGGAGGGTGTGGTAATGTTCTATTTATTTAATTTTCCACAGCCTGTCTCTAATAAAACATCACCATCGGCCGTATTAGTGGCAGCTTCCTACTTCTGGCTCTCAGTTCAAAAATTTGATCATGTTTCAAAGCAGTCAAAGTAGTCTATAGTAAAAGGTCCCTGCTTTGAGCAAGGGTGTAGGTTCAGATAGTTGATGAGCTGTAAACCCTTTTCTCAAAAATTTGATTGACACTGGCAGATCCCCAAGCATGTAAAGAATATCCAAGCCGCACTTCAACTAACTTCCTAAGCAAGTTCCTAACATCTTGTGTTCTTTAGATGAAGCCAGTGGTCGATCATGCATTTAGCATCAGTGATTTGTTTAAGAATCTGTTGGACATTCTGCCATCTGCCTGTAAAAGCGTGGTGGTCAAAACTTTTGCAAAATTACCTGAAGAAAAAGAGAAGAAATCTTTGATAGCCTCTTCCTTCTCCCTTATGTGCCTCTACTGCCAACCATCCTTCCTTAATTTGGGCAAATTTTAAAATTCTTTGTAATTTGGAATGACTACATTCTGAGTATAAAAGGAGCAATTTTGTTCTGGAAACTTTTTCAACCAGGAAATATCTAATCTAGTATGAAACTCAAGCTACTAAACTTAAGTGTAACAGGTATATTGTGATACTGTGAGGATAACACGAAATAGTACGAGATTAGAAATTTCATAATGAGGTTCAAAGATTTCTTATAAATCAGGTTTGTAAAGATGGCAAAATGTAGAGGTGTTTGGATGTTCATTTATAATTTTGTTGTAGGAGATGGTTATTAACCACAAATAAACAATGAGTGATAAAAAAGATTTGGCCTATGAGCAAAGCTGTAATTTTATCTTGAGTAAGTAGAAACTACAACCTAGAAGGCTTTATCCACAATACCCACTGTGTTGTTTAGACTAATGGATTTTTAATAGTGAGGCTTGTAATTTTTTGAGCTTGCAGTTTTTATTGACATCAAAATGTCTGTGATGAGTTGATCTTGGCTGGCCACCAGATGCCCATCGAGCTGTTCTATCACTTCCCCTCTGTCAACAGGGGAAGAAAATAAGACAAAAAGCTTGTGGATCAAAATAAGGTCAGGGAGATCACTCAGCAATTAATCTCACAGGCAAAACAGACTCAACTTGGAAAGTAATTTCATTTCTTGTCAATTAATTTTAACAGATTAAGGTAATGAGAAATAAAAACAAAACTAAAACTATCTTCTTCCCTGTCATGTAAGAGTGGTTTCACTTAAATCACTTATATCCCTTGTCGTGGAATCCTGATTTAGGATCCTGCTGACTATGTCAATTTGTTGTGGAGGGAGTGGGGAGTTTAAGGTCACTTAAAGAATAATCACCAAAGATATTAGAAAAAAAAAGATTTTAATATAATTTGTGAAAGTGAAACTTAACAGAGCTTGATGGCAAGGTTCACTCTAATATTTACTATGTGCAAGACAACATAAAAGTTGGAATTGGGTTGGAGTGATATAAACAGGAACTGGGAGAAATTGTTTATATGGAGACTGGGGAGATAAGTCAGCATTAGATTGGAGTGACTGTTGTGCAACTTGAGTGTAGCAGCAATTTCAGATTCATTAACTCAAAAGCAGTTTGGCAAAACTGCTGGAAAGTAGCGTGGCAGAAAAGGCCCTGGGGGTCCTGGTGGACACCAAGTTGTCCAGGAGCCAGAAAGGTGCCCTTGCCCAAAGGCAGTGGTACTCTGGGCTGCATTGGGCAAAACCTTACCAGCAGCTGGGGAAAGGTGACCCTTTCCCTCTGCTCAGCACCAGTAAGGCCATACTTGCAGCTCAGTGCCCAGGTCTGGGCCCCCCAGTACAGCAGAGACATGGGCATATTGGGGAGAGCCCCGTGATGCCCCCCACTCCCAACAGTAACAATGCTGTGTTGATCTGGAAATATCCCCGACTGCCCCAGTGCCTGCAGGGATGGTACTGTGCTGACACAAAGTGGCACTGGAGAGAGCCAAACTCTTACCCAAAAGCACTGATCAGCACCAGGACCTCCTTGACAGCCTCACTTGGGCTGTCTGGGCACTATCCTGAGCCTCAGGAGTTTGTCCCACACAAGGTTTCTCCCGGACTCAGATGGAAGGGCCAGCTGAACTGCTGCCTCTGCTCTAGGTAGAGTCCCCCTGTGGTTTGGGGACATGCTGGCACAGCTGGGCCCCGCAGCAGCTGCTTTTCTCATACCTGATGCTCTCTGCTCTGCAGGGATGACCCTGAGGGAGCTGAGGTTGTTCAGTCTGGAGAAGAAGAGGCTGAAGGGAGACCTTATCGCTCTTTACAACTACCTGAAAGGAGTTTGGAGCGAGAAGGAGGACAGCCTCTTCTCCCTGGTGACGTGTGACAAGACCAGAGGTATGGATGCAAGCTGTGCCAGGGGAGGTTTAGGCTGAATATCAGGAAACATTTCTTCACTGAAAGGGCTATTAAATGTTGGAATAGTTTGCCCAGGGCGGTGGTGGAGTCTCTGTCCCTGGAGGTATTTAAATGGCATGTGGACCTGGTGCTTAGGGACATGGTTTAGTGGTGAGCTTGCAGTGTGGGGTTGAAGGTTGGACTTGATGATCACAAAGGTCTGTGATTCTATGAACAGTGGTGCACACCTGTCCCAGCATCATCTGAGCCACAGCTCCACTAGTGTGTGCAGGTGACCCAGGTCCATATGACAAGGAAAAGGGACCTCCTCTTCTTCAGAGATGCCTTGGTCATTGCTGAGACCAAGTAAGATTTTCAGACCCCAGCTGCCTTTCCTCCCAAGCTGTGGCACCAGGGCAGGGACACCCAAGGAGCAGCCCCAAGTCACCTGCACACTGGTGCTGGATGTACCCATGGCTGCGCCCATGGCAGGCAAACGTTAGAGGGGAGCCACTGGGCTTGGACACCTCCAGATCACTCCTTGCTGCTCCTCTCTGCAGATGTGGCAATGCCCTGTGCCCCGAGCTCTGCCTGGACCTGGGCCAGCTGTAGATGGTGAGCAGCAGGAAGGGGGTGGCCAGAGATGCTGTGACGCTGTCTGGCAAGCCCACCAAATCACTTGTCCTCATCTGGCCCTGTGGCTACAGTAAGTCTCGGTACCATGGCAGAGCTAGTCATCTGTCCTGCCCCACAGGGCTTTGTCCTGCCTCTGTGGCTGTCCCCACGGGGCAGGGCTGTGCCAGGGCTGCCTCTGCCTGCAGGCTGGGGAGCAGCGGGCACTCAGGCTGCTTCTCCTCTTTCTGCTGCTTGCAGGTGGTGCATGAGCTCTGGGTCAGTGCACTCTGTGGGTAAGCCCTGCCTGGCAGTGCAGCCTGGAAAACCCGTGCTCACATCACAGGAGGAGGCTCCAGGCATAGCCATACAATTCAGAAGCATCACTTCTGAACTTGGGAGAGGTGCCAATATGGCTATGGGTGGCTCTTGAGCAGTCAGGGCTGGTGGAGAGGCTTTGCTCAGCTGGGTCATTAATTTTTATAAATATGTAAAGGGCGAGTGTCAGGAGGACAGAGCCAGGCTCTTCTCAGTGATGTCCAATGATAGGACAAGGAACAAGGGGTGCGAACCGGAATGTAGGAAGTTCCAGGTAAACAGAAGGAAAACTTTTTCATGTTGAGGGTGACAGAGCACTGTAACGGGCTGCCCAGAGAGGTTGTGGGGTCTCCTTCTCTGGAGATGTTCAAAACTCACCTGGACCCGTGTGACCTAATCTAGATTCCTTCTCTGACAGAGATAATGGACTAGATCTTTCGAGGTCCCTTCCAACCCCTAACCTTCTGTGATTCTGTGTCCAGCCAACAGTTGCCCAGCCTCATCCTCACCACTGCTGCCACTGCTCTCCATTCAATTGCTGGGTGTTACCTGGCTGTTTTGGGGAAGTTTGGAAGCACTCCTTGAGCTGACAGGAGAGGGAAAAGATGGCTTAGGTCTCTCACAGCTCTTTCTATGCTCCTTCCCTATACACAGGTGGAGTTGAGGGAGCCCATGTAATCCAGCTGCCCTTCATCAAGCTGCTGTTGAAGGAGCTGAGGAGCAGCAATGGCATGAATTTCCCTCCTGTCTCTACTTTGTCCCACAAGGCTGCTCCAGCCCAGCATCAGGTGCATGGCATCTCACCACCTTCTCTTTTCCCCTTACCCAGGCAATGACACTACACACCAGCAGCCCGGGGAGGCTGGTTGAAGGCCAGGCAAAGGTGAGGATCATTCAAGGAGCTATCTTGCCCATCCTTACCTTTCACAAATGGCCAGGGGCAGCTCACCAGGGGCCTTTTCTGGCAGCTAAAGTGAGTGCAGCAAATTTCTTGCAGGCTGGTGCGGATCGGTGGCCACCTCCCATCTCCCCCAGAAACAAAGGTAGACGTGGCCACTTGGCTGGAGAAAAGGGAGAAGACAGGGGCAGGACAGCCCTTCTTTCCTCTTGAACGCAAGCACTTGTGCTGCACTGGAGCTGCTGTTGCTCTTCCTGTAGGACACATCTATCCCTGCTATTCAGCAGAGGAGAGAGAGGAGGCTGCAAGGAGCATGGGCAGGGATTTCTTTTGGTGATGGAGAGTGGCTGCTCTATAAGTTTGATGATATTATGATGCACCTTACAACTCTAGAGACAGGAATTGACACTACCAAAGCATGGTGCACATCCTTAGCCACAGTAACGGAGGTTGACCAGATTCTACAAGGAAAGAGAAAAAAGTTAAGGACTCATCATTCTAGAAGAGCATTGGGCAAAGACTTGAACTGTGAGGGATGGTTGATGCTTTTCTTTTTGGCTGGGCTCTTTGAGCCACAGACTAAGAGAGGGACAGGACCTGAGCATAGTACAAGCCCTTCCTTAACCACAGAGGCAGAGATTTGTAGCTTCTACAAGGACAATGAAAAAAAAATAAGTACTTATGATTCTGGTATAGTACTGGGCTGGGATTCTCATGGTGATGGTGGGTGACTGACATGAGCTTTGTTATTCATTCTTCTTGAAGTACAGAATGAGACAGGGAGTGGACCAAAGCATGGACACTGCCATTCTTAGCCTAAAAGCCAGAGATTCGCCAGTTTATACAAGGACTTGGAAAAGAGTTGAGTATGAAATTCCAGCAGGACTCTGAGCCCAGGATATCCATGGTGATGGATTGTGACTGATGTGTTTTCCCTTATCTAGGCTCTTTAAGGCACAGATCAGGACAGGGAGAGGACTTAAGCATGGAACACAGCCCTTCTTGAGCCACAGGGTCAGAGATTGGAAATTTTATACAATGACATTGAAAACATTAAGTACTCAAGATTCTTGATAAGTTCTGGGACCATGATATCTATGGTAATGGGTTATGGTGACATGTTTAATTATCCTGCTTCTTTGAACCACAGACCAGGACAGGGAATGAACAAAACCATGTGGCGGCATTTGTTGCCTCACAACCAGAGATTCACCATTTTCTATGAGGACTTGGAAAAAAAGTACGTATTCCAGATTTGACTGAGTTCTGGGCATGGAATATCCATAATGATGGCTTGTGTCTGACACGCTTTTCTTATCTAGGCTCTTTGAGCTGTAGACTGAGACAGCGAGAGGAACTGACCGTGGGCTACTGCTGGTTTTGAAGCCACAGAGCTGGAGATTGAGCACCTTCTAGAAGGATTTGGAAACAAAGGTAAGTATTCCAGTTCTGGGTTGTGGTGAAGATCTCTGGCCACAGGATATCAATGGTGATGGATTATCTGACACACATTTTCTGATCTGGGCCCTTTGAGCCATAGACTGAGAAGGGAGAGGACCTGATCATGGGGGACTGCCAGTTGTTGTCTCATAGACAGATATTTGCCATTTTCAAGAAGGACTTGGAGAAAAGGTAGAGTAGTCCAGTTCTGGCTGAGTTCTGGGCCTAGGATGCCTATGGTGATGGGCTGTGTCCGACATGTTTTTCCTTCTCTAGGCTCTTGGAGCCGCAGACCAGGACAGGGAGACGACCTGAGCTTGTGTGTCACAGCCGTTTTCGATCGAGAGGGTCAGAGATTTGACATCTTCTAGAAGGAATTGGACAAAATGTAAGTAGTCCAGTTCTGGCTGAGTTCTGGGCCTTGGTATATCCGTGGTGATGGGTTGTGTCTGACATTTTTTTTCTTCTCTAGGCTCTTGGAGCTGCAGATCAAGAGAAGGAGAGGATGTTAGGATGGGGCACTGCCCTTCTTGAGGCTCACATCCAGAGATTTTGCATCTTCCAGAAGGACTTGGAGAAAAGGCAAGTATTCCACTTTTGGCGATTTCTGGGCCTGGAATGTCCATGGCGATGGCTTGTGTCTGACATGTTTTTTCTAATCTAGGCGCTTTGAGCCACAGACGAAGACACAGAGAGGACCAGAGAGGTTGACACTTGCAGTCGTTGCCTCACAGAGATTCTTTATCTTCTACAAGGCCTTGTAAAAAATGTAAGTAGTCGTGTTATTGTTTGTGGTGAGGATAGTTCAGGGCCCGGGGTATCCATGGTGATGGCTTGTGTCTGACGAGTTGTTTCTTATCTATGGTCTTTGTTGTGCAGATGGAGACAGGGAGAGGCCTTGAGCATGAGAAATTGCCCTTTGAGGCAGACATCCAGAGACTGGACATCTTCTAGAAGGACTTGGGGAAAAGGTAAGTAGTGCCGTTCTGGCTGAGTTCTGGGCCTTGGTATATCCATGGTGATGGCTTGTGTCTGACATGTTTTTTCTTATATAGGCTCTTTGAGCAGATCAAGAGAAGGAGAGGACATTAGAATGGGGAACTGCCCGTCTTGCGGCTCATATCCAGAGATTTGGCATCTTCTAGAAGGACTTGGAGAAAAGGTAGAGTAGTCCAGTTCTGGCTGAGTTGTGGGCCCTGGATATCCATGGTGGTGGGTTGTGTCCGACATGTTTTTCTTATCTAGGCTCTTTGAGACACAGAAGAATATATGGAGAGAGAGCAGGCATGGGGCAGTGCCCTTCTTGTGGCACACATCTAGAGACCTGGCTTCTTCTAGAAGGACTTGGAGAAAAGGTAAGTAGTGCCATTCTTGGTTGTGGTGAGGATTTCTGGGTCCGGGATATCCATGATGATGGCTTGTGTCTGACATGTTTTGTCGTATCTAGGCTGTTTGAGACACGGATGAAGACAGGGAGAGGACCTGAGCACGAGGAACTGCCCTTTTTGAGGCACACATCCAGAGATTCGGCATCTTCTAGAAAGACTTGGAGAAAAGGTAGAGTAGTCCAGTTCTGGCTGAGTTGTGGGCCCTGGATATCCATGGTGATGGGTTGTGTCCGACATGTCTTTCCTTCTCTAGGCTCGTGTTGCTGAAGATCTAGACAAGGAGAGGATGTTCTGATGGGGCACTGCCCTTTTAGATCAATAGGGTCACAGATTTGGCATCTTCTAGAAGGACTTGGAGAAAAGGTAGAGTAGTTCAGTTCTGCCTAAGTTCTGGGCCTGGGATGCCTATGATGGTGGGTTGTGGTGACGTGTTTTGTTATCGTGCCTTCTTAATGAACAGATCAAGAAAGGGAGTGGACCAGAGGATTTGGCAGTGCCCATTTTGATCCTCAGGGTCAGAGATTCGGCATCTTCTAGAAGGACTTGGAGAAGAGGTAAGTAGTCCCGTTCTGGCTGAGTTCTGGGCCTGGGATGTCCGTGATGGTGGATTTTGTCTGATATGTTTTTTGTTATCTGGGGTCATTGAGCCACAGACCGTGAGAGGGAGAGGACTTGACAATGAGGTAGTGCCTTACATGAATTGCTGAGCCATGGAGTCGTTGTTTTCAACACTAACTTGTAAAAAAGCGAAGTACTCCAGTTCTTCACTGAATTCTGTGTCCCGTATATCCTTAGTGATGGATTGTGGTAATGTGTTCTGTTATCTTGCATTTTTGAACCACATGCAGAGACAGAGAGTGTACCAGACCATGGTACACTGTCTTCCGTAACAATAGCCCTTCATATTTGCCATCATCTTCAAGACTTGGAAAAAGGTGAAGTACGCTAATTCTGACCGTGTTCTGAGTGTGGGGTATCGATGGTGATAGATCACGTCTGATATGTTTTTTCTTATGCAGGCCTCTGAGCCGCAGACCAAGACAGGGAGTGCACCTGTGTGTGGTGCACTGCACTTCTGGATCCACAGAGTCAGAGATTGTAGAGTTTTTACAATGAGTTGGAAAAAGTTAAGTATTTAAGACCCTTGCAGTGTTCTGCGCCCAGTGTATCCATGGGGATGTATTGTGGGTGACTGTATTTTGTTTCCCTTCCTCTCTGTAGGCCAAGACAGACAGTCCCATAGCATGGTGCACTCTCTTCGTTGTCCACAGAGCCAGAACTTGACAGATTATTCAAAACACTGAAAATGTTAAGTACTCAAGATTCTTGCAGAATACTGGGCTGGGATCCCCATGAATTTGAAGGGTGGCTTACAAGTATTTTATTTTCCTGCCTCTTGAGCCACAAACCAAGACAGGTTCAGGGCATAGGGAATTGCCTTCTGGAACCATATAGCCAGAATTGCGATTTTCAGGAAGGACATCGATAGAAGGTAACTACTAAATATTGTTGCAGAGTGTTCTGCTGGGATTTCATTGAGTGTGGATTTTGGCTGACACCCCCCCCCCCCCCCCCGCCGCCTGCCCACCCCCCCC
>VWZK01006918.1:259892-279608 GCA_013396935.1 Baryphthengus martii
TTTTATTATTATGCCTCTTTGAGCCATCAAGCAAGACAGACACAGGACTAGAGCATGGAGCACTCTCCTTGGCAGCCACTTAGCGAGAGAATGGCCAGCTTCTTCAAAGACACTGAAAAAAGTTATGGAGTACAGGTTCTGACATATCTTTGCCAAGAGTATGGTAATGGATTGTGGCTGACGTTTTATGCTATCCTTCCTCATTCAGCCACTGTCTACAAAGAGGATACATATCGGAAAAATCACATTACTGTGTGGACAAGATCATGTTCCGTGAATTTTACAATGTCCAAACAGTGAATAGTCAGAGAAATATAGATTTTGTTTTTTTAATGATTTGAAAAGTTGTGAGGATTTTTTTTTTAACCAAATGAAGCGATAAAATTCAAGTGTGGGAAAGAGCTCATTACTGTATAGATTTAAGAAGCCCTGGTATGTTGTAAGGAACGTGATCTGTATTTAGTTAAGCACTTAGAGTTTTCTGAGCTTACCTCATATAGCTTTTGGCTGAATGTCTTATCCTCATTTTTGTTTATACAGATCCTTATTATCCTGAATGTAAAAACATAGTTATGTGGTTCTTTTAGAGGAGTACTGCTTGTATTTTTGGCTTAGTGTCATCATACAATAGTGATGACAGTCGAACCCTGTTCTGAAGAATTTTCAGATTAAATGTGTAAATTTATGTTGAATTTTCATGAGAAGTAATTTACTCAAGAACATAGTGAAGAGATTTTTATATTATTTATAGCCAAATTATGTGATGATAATCTACTCTGACTAGAGTCTTATGCACCCTCAGGGGAGACTGTGATTTAGTCACCATGTCCCTACTGTTTTTATTTCTGTTGAGTATAAAACTGCTGAATGCACAGTTTGCCTAGTTCAGTGGAAATGGTGGAGACATGGGCCACTAATATACTTTCTTGCCTGCTCTTGGAAACAACTAAACAGACATCCACTAAGATGCCTTACAGTGTCTGTGAACTTGCATGCTTTTCATATTTGGTCAAAATTCAGTCCAATGTCTTTGCCCAGTCTACACTACCGCCTTGTTGAGTTTTCTTTATACGTTCCCGACAATACAGTTCTCTGACTTGCATTTACATGTCAGAAATTGACTCTCTTCCATTGAAATCAGTAGCAATTGTCCTATACATTTGAAATTGAGAGGTCAATATGTCTGCTGAAAGAGATAAAAAGCACCTCTCGTGGCTGTGCTGCTGTCTTCAGCCACTCCTGTTGGCCAGCCCAGCGAGGTGAATACTCTGGCCTGCTTCCCTTATGCCCAACCTGCAATACTGACTTAGGCCAATATTGCCCAGGAGCATGGAGTGGTCCTGGACATGGGCCACGAAACTTGTGATATCTGCAGCAAAGACCTTCTAGGAGCAATCCCACTGGACCTATTTTCCTCAGGTTTGTTGTGGGATACATATTCTTAGCCATCCTCATTAAGAGGGGCTCATGATTTACTCTGATTTTTACATCATACTTCAAAATCTCACTGATGACTATGGCTACTTTATGCATGAATACTGCAGACACCAGTCTTGCACATAATGGCCAAATGTTTTGGAATTGCTGTCTCCATCTCCAGGGCAAAAATGACGCTATGTTCCCACCATACAATGTTAATATTTGTTGAGTAGACATAGCTGTATCCTCACATCAGCTAGCTATTCAAGTTGCCTGTTATTCCCATTTTGGTGACCAGAATATTCACATGGAGTTCAACCGTTCTTTCTTGTAGACTGTTAAATGTACCTTCTGGTGAGTCAAGACCTGCTAATGCTTCCTGTAAGATCAAGACATTCAGCAAAGTTACTGTAACATGATATGCACTTTTTAATCTGTTCAGAAGTTGGCTACAGAGCAGAGACACTACTGTTCCCAGCCCTGTGGTGACCTTAGATATGGTTGAATGTAGCTCAAATATAAGAAAAACTACATGCCATCAGCACATGTATTTACCGAGTCATCCACTGCCGTCTCTGAGAATTTCTCTTAAGATCTGCACCTCCTCCTGAATTCCAGAGACATGTCCAGTGATTGTGCTTCAGCATGTACCTACATAGCTGCCACAGTAGGGCATGAAATTAGTGTCTGGAATATTTTTGTGCTATAAAAATGAAAGCCAAGTAAGATTCTCACTGTATCTGTTACCAGTTTCAGAGAGGGAAAGAATCCTTAATCTTAAAATTTATGTTTTTATGTGTAAGTTCTAGAATTTTTTTGCCACAATGCCTTATGTACACAAATAAGATGAGTGCCTAAGATTAATACTTGCAAGTAATGAAATCTGATGAATTCTAAACATGATTCATGAAGAATTATATTTATAGTTTGTAGACATTTCTAAATAACTCATCTCCTGCACCCTCGTATATTTGTTCTGCAGACAGCTGTTAAGAAGACTTAATGCTGCTTTCTGCTTTAATCATATTTCTTCTTGCAGACACAAATTAGTTTAAGTTTTGCAAATGCATAATCCATTAAGCTTTGGGGAGCTTCCAAGTACTAACACCAGCTGAGGTATTGGTCTTTTAAATAATAAGCGTTCATAATTAATAGGAAATTCTGTCTCTTTTTTCATGCTTTGATGATGAACAAACTTATTTAGATAAAAGAAAACTTTTGTTTTTATTCTCTTTAGAAGCCTTCTACTAGGTTGAAAACACACATTTGGGAGTATTGAGATGTCCAGATGTGGTCCTTCAGCCTGGTGCAGTTATGGAAGAAATCTAGCTGTGCCATTTCTTCTGGTGGGCACTTGCCTGAAACAACTCTGAAGCAGAAACAGCATCAGGGTGGGATGCTGGGGTGGGAAACAAAGATAAGGAAGAGGGAGAATTGGGATAAAGAACTAGCAGTAAATAAGGAGGCAGAGGGGAGAATCGAAGCCATCAAACTTTATCAACTGGATCTCCCTGATGGCAGGCATCCCCTGATGGGCCAATTACTTCATCTCAGCAGCAGGAGACAGACATTTTCTATGGATCCCAGGCTGGTAATGCTTTAATGTTGCTGAAACTTGTTGTCAGGTGGCTGCACATAGCGCAGCTGTGTTCAGAGATACAATTTCTGCCTAACAGTGATTGAAAAGCACTCATCCATGGAAGATGCGGTACAGAAACAGAGACAGGCAAGCTTTCCTTGACAAGCAAAGTAGTCTGCAACAGATGAGCAAATTGTGATTCCTGTATTTGCTGGGAGGCTGAAGGGAGGGGGAAACACTGACTCTTCTATGCCTGTACTAGCAAATAAATGAATCCAGGGACTCTTTATCTAGCTTTGACACCAAATGCAAATGGCATGGCACACCTTGGTAACTGCACATCAAAGATCACACCTAAATGTCCTGATGGAGAAGTCCTTGTCTTCTGCTGTTCTTGAACTGTGCCTCATGTTGTCTGGGAAAGAGAGAGACTCTGTGAGAGAGCAAGAGCAAGAAGGTGAGCAGTATGGATGTCTATAGGTCTATGCTCAGCCCATGCCCTAGCCGTTTGTTGGTAAACTCATACAGAGATATTCCACAAGTTTCATGGCTGCTGGGACTTTTTTTCTCCTTAGTAGTGGTAGCAGATGTGTGTTGTCTGTGCTTTGGTTTCATGCCCTCAAATACAGACTTGCCATCAAAAGTTTATTTAAAAGCTTACGTCATTGAAGTGCAGGTAGTATTATTCCATGCATGACACGGACAGTAGAAAACTGACGTTAGTTACCTTGCTAGATTGTTACACCTATTACATCTGGGTTGTTTACAACTTTTATTAAAAGTGGAAAAACTACCTATACACAGCCAGCTTGTAAAGTAGTGGTATATTTATTTATAGCTGTTTGTTTTAGTGAAGGGAATGTTTGCCTAGTTAAAAGCAACTCCCATGCAATGCTAGATAAAGACGTGTAGCTTTAAAAAGAATATGTCCTCCTGGCCCATAAATCTACACTATTGTCCACTTGCAGTTGCTACAATTAAGTTCTGCAACCTCTGTTTATTTGAAGAAATTTGTGCAATTTATTTTATGGGGCAGTAGAATTGAATATTTGAATGCGTACTTATTTTGTATACAGTGCTTGATAAGAACTTTTAAGTGTGAGTTATGATAAAGCGACTGTTAAGAGCTGCCTTTCAAACTGTTTAGTTAGAAAGCAAATTTCCCTGAGCAGTGGATTGCTAAATGGCCAGGCAATGAAATTACTTTAACAGCATCTCAGAGAGGAGTAGTGTATATCATAGCATTTTCTAAAACTACAGAACATTGAGACAAGAGACTTCTCTCTCTTCCCTTTTTATGTGCCCTTCTTTGTTCACAAAAAAACCCTTCTGGTTTTGACCTGATGTGGAAAGCTTTATGGACATGCTTGTTGAAAAAGACCTTTTTTTTTTACAAACTCTTTAGAGTATTTTTGGAGAATTCTGGAAAATATAGTTTGCTCGAAAATACTTTGTTTAAAAAGTTTTAGTTATTTCATAAATATTTAGAAATAGAAGAGCTTCTAGGGTATGTTTATTTGCGATATTTGTAGTTTAGCAGACATTTTCTCTAAATAGTGAGATGGTTAATTTATAAAGTCACCTGATAGTGTTATTGTTTTCTAAAATACGAAACCTCAATTGAGACTGTTTATTTAAATTGTGGTGTGACTAATTATATAGCAATGTGAAACAGTTTAGCTAACAAAAAGAGGTTGCTTCTCCAAAAAAATTTAGGAGAAATTGGTGTTTTGTATGTTAAAACTAAACTTTTTTCAACAGTTGAACAGTAAAAAAAACCAAACATGTTTGCAACGACAAACTATCATTACCTACCCAAGGCTTATCTCAGAAATGAACTGAATTATACAAATTGCAGCTTGGAAGTGTAAATACCGTGTGACAAGTCACAACTTGCATATAGATTGTATTTTATGAACCAGAAGGTGGTGGTATCTCTAATCCATTAAGGTCACAGCCACCTGTGGTTCCCTCATGACTGCTTTCTTGCTTCATTAGCTACATAGTGAACCAGTTTTGAAGGTGCACAGCACCATCTCTTCCCTGGAAATCCCTACTGTCTGTGGTTATGGCCCTCCTCTTCAGCATGGAAACTGGGAGCCTGAACCAAGGTCTTGTTGTTCTTGGGCCAGTAAGCTAGGCTGTTATTTAAAACATGGCAGATGCTGATTTTGCCATCTTTTCAAACAATGTCTGTACTCAAAAGAGTAACATATTTATATGTCTGCGCTGACAAATGTGCGTATCTTTTTTGTTCCTTAAAAAACCCCTCTCCGTACCCCACATTTTATGAAGAAGAAAGGTAGTCACCTAGAGCAGCCTAGTTTGCCTGTAGAAGAGCTCAGCTTCCTGCACAAGGATACCTCATTTAGTTATCTGAGTCCTCCTCCCTTGATTTCACAGGCTGTATCTAAATGACAGGACAGAAAAGTTCTTCCCAGCTGTCATCTCAAGGTGTGTAACACAATCATACCTTGGCTATGTCTTGGGATGAGACCTAGTGATACTCTTTTAGTCAACTCATTGAAGAAAGCCAGGCACACAGATCACACGGAAGCCCTGATGGGCGCCACGAGGTCCTGGTAACTGCATTCTCCTGTCGCCTTAGAAGTTGTCACCTGTTTCCATTGACCATATAGGGACCTTAGAATGCTAATCTCAGAAATAGGAGCTCCAGAACCAGCTGTGTATCTTCTATGTCCCAGAAGTTAGTTTATCCTTAAATTGTTATGCGTTAGTTGCACGACTTTCATTTGCTTCTCTCTGTTAAAAGTTATTTTTCACGTGAGTCTGTGTTCTGAATGTGACCCTGTCTGTGCCTTGCAGAGCTATACAGTCGTATTAAGGTATAGTCAGCCTTGAAGCTGGTACTTGTGTTAATAACCCAGCCACTGGCTACAGTTCATGCTCAATATTCTTAGGAAAAAGAAGTCCATTTGGCAAAACCAAAATAAATATGAAAGAGGTTTGCATTATGAATGGATATGGTGGATATCAAAGAGATGGTCCAGCAATGCCTCCTCTGCCATGCAATCAATGTGCAATGCCACTGAAGAATGTTTCAATCCTGAGATGATCGCCTTACATGCCATTTTTGTGGACGGAGTCCTTTGGCATGGAAGTGCAGTGTTGCTGGTTAAAACCAGGTTTGGGATTCAATCCAGTGTTCACCATTTCCACAGTGTCCTGGTTTTACTAAGAACAGAAGAATTTGGTTCAGTGATTTCTACTTTTCAACTCAGTTCCTTTAACTAACTGCACTTTCTGAAATTAACAGCCTGTTTTCGCAGGCAGTGCCTGCTTCTGGCAGTGATAACGCCCGATATTTAGAGTTAGCACAAGGGACTGGTGTGCAGACCAAGGCCACTACTACATCCTGTGTACGGTGTTGTGGGGTGCAGAAAGTAGAAGCTGCACCTGCAGGGAGGAGCAGACAGATGGGTGCCCTTAAACAGACCAATGGGGTGTTCCATCCTATCGATGCCATATTCGGCTGCTGGGGGCCCTTGCTCGGTTGCTCTTGGCTCAGGGGGCTCTTACTCTGGGTCCTTGCTTGGATTCTTCCTCATTCCTTCAAGGACTGGAATCTAAGGAGGACTTTGTTTGTTCTGCCTTCGATCCTGATTGGAGTGTTCCTGAATCCAGTACTGGAATCCAGCTCCTCAACACGGTTCCCATCTGCTCCTGGGCCCTATCTGGGACTTTCCCGGTGCCTGCTCCACAACATCAGTGGTGATGGTGATGCACTTGCCATCAGTGGGGTTTGGGTTTGATACTGGGTATACATTTATATATATTCCATTTTATTCTTATTATTTTCTTTTTCATTAAAGCTGTTGTAGTTTCCTTTTCTAATCGAAAAGTCTCTCTCCCTTATTCCTTTTCTTTTCCTCTTTGGGGAGGGAGAGGGATTAATAGAGAGCATCTGTTATAGGTAGTGGGCTGCCCTGACCCTAAACTGCAACGGTCAGCAGCCGTATGTTGGGTTTTTTTTGTGGCATTGGACCAAGCCCATGATAGAGTCAGTGTAGCATGGCTTGTCTGCGAATCACAGAATCACAGAGTTGTTGAGGCTGGAATAGACCTCCAAGATCATCAAGTCCAGCCTATGACCCAACATGACAAGACCCAACATGACAACACCTAGCTAGACCATGTCACTAAGTGCCACATCCAATATTTCCTAATCTTTTTTTTTCCCCCTTTTAGTGGGCTGGAAATAAATCAGTGCCACTAATTGGAAACAGTAAAGGAGAGAAAGCTTTTCGGGACACAAATGAGAAGTGACACAATCCAATGATAAACTTGTCTTTTCACTTCTGTAGCCAGAGACACAATACTTCGCTAAGACTCCATTTTTAATTTTTTTTTTATTGCTTAAATATGCCATGTCAGTGCTTACATAATGATTTTAACTTTTTATTTTCACAATGGGGATTTCATGCCTTGTATATAATTGAAATGGGTAAAATTACCGTGAAATCTTAGTGAAGCACATGCTGAATTTAATATGCATATTATTTTTATTTTTCTACTGAGAAAGTAAAAAAACAAACCCACTTAGTAGTGTTAGTAAGAAACAAGTTTCATACTAAAACCAATAACCTATGCTCTCCATCCCTTATTTACGGAAAATTATCAATATTCTTATTTATTATTTAAACTATAAAAACATTTGCAATAGATTTCAGTATTCAGATTAGGTGTTAACCATGATTTACATTGCTAGGAAATCTGAAATACGAGCTTTGACCTTTCTGACCCAACATCCTAGGAATGGGATTGAACATACTCTTGGCTGTCTGTGCACAATACCTTAGCATAGGTCATGTATTCCATGGGTGGAAATCTGGACATAGCTTCAAATATGGGTGCAAATTACCCCAGAATTTGGTTATGACTACACTCAAATGCTGTCAGCTCCTATTCTTTTTGCATGGCTGCTATGTCTGCAGTCCTTTTGGGATGCTACATCTGCTGTTCGTTGTGTTCTGGGAAGGGCAGCAGATTTCAGAGGGGAACTGAGGTCAGTGATAGATAGCATCGTGAGAACTAGCTGCAAGGTATGGTGTGTCAAAACAGTTTGGAACACAGGCAGGAAGAAAGTGCTGTGAAGAAAATGATGGAGATAGATGAAAGTGAATGGGAGAAAACATTGAGTGTACCGTTTGGGAAAGAAGTTGGGAAATATGGGAAGGTAATGCTGAAAGCTAGCTGAAGGAACAGATTAAGAAAAAAGAAATTAGGTGTGAAAAAATGAAAATCAAATCTGCATACCTCATGCATTACTGGCAATCTGCTGAAAGACGTTTTGAAGTTAGTGTGATTTAACCAGATCTTTAATGAGAAAATGCAGAATTCAGGTAAGCATTTTCCTTGGACTGCTTAGTCTTTATTTCAGAAGGGTGGCAAATAAAAAGCCTTATATAAAAATATATTAAAATTTGTTAGAATTACTGGTAGTACACAAGGTACGAGAAGCAAATATGAAGGTTTTCAGGAAGTGTACTTGGTTTGTGATGAGTTTTAGCTGAGGAAAATAGATGGTGAAATAAGTTTTAATTAGATAGAAAAGGAATTGGAGAAATATGAAGTAATTTTGGAGACAAAAAGGCCAAAGGGTGAAGTTTAGTCTAATTTCCTTTGATTTAAGGGCAAGACTATTTACTCAAACTAAAATGATTTTTTTTTTTTTTTTTTTTTTTTTACATCCCTGATTCTGGATTCTTATAATTTATATTTCAGTTGTACACATTGTTTCCAAGTAAATTAGGTTATTTAACTTTGAAATTGCAGGCACTTAAGTCGTGGTTTATTTAGATTGCCTTATGCATGCATAATAAGTTTTACATCTTTATTGTGCTAGAACAAGGGCTAGGTTGTGCATTGTGGGCTTTATTTTAATGAAGTTTAGTGGCAGAGTTTGGAAAACATTCATATCACTGGGAAAAAGGATAGGGAGTCATAAGGTAAAAGCAGACAAGTTCTCACAGAGGTTTCATTTATAGATGTGATGTGTAGGACTAGTTCCTCTGAGGTTTATCTACTTTTTGCTAGCTACACAATATGCTGCCGTTTAGGCTTGATATATGAAGATTGTTGTGAAAGATCAGTAGGAATTTTTTTGATTTTTTTTTTTTTTTTTTTTAATCAAACAGGATACATCTAATTCTGTGATAATAACTGATGGAAACCGGTGGTATTATATTTATGCCATTTTAAATGCATCTTTTAATTGTCGCTGCCTAGTTGTCAGCAGTATTCCATTGTACCCCTGAATCACTAAGGAAAAAAATACAGCTGATACCATAGGAACACTATTGCCTCTGTAGCTGTAATATTTTAATTATTGCCAAGTCAAAATAGACACATCGATTGCTCTATCTTAACATGTGCAGATCATATCTTACTCATTTTTTATGAGAAAGTATTTTGTATCTACTAATATTAGAGTGACTTTATAATTTCAGAACTAGCAACAGAATCATAGAATGGTTTGTCTTGGAAGGAACCATTAAAGATTACCTAGTCTAACCCCTTGCTGTGGGCAGGGACATCTTTCAATAGATCAAGTTGCTCAAAGCCCTGTCCAGCCTGACTTTGAAATTCTCCAATGATGGGGCAACCACAACTGCTCTGAGGAACCTGTTCAGTGTCTCACCACTCTGATTTTAAGAAAAAATAAATATTTTTTATGTCTAATCCAATTCTACCCTTTCTAGAGCTTTCACCAACTTCATAGCCCTTCTTTGGACATGGTCTAGCACCTCAATGTCTTTGTTGTAGTGAAGGACCCAAAAATGAGCACAATATTAGAGGTACAGCCTCACCAGTGCTGAGTACAGTGTAACAGTCACTTCCCTAGTCCTGCTGGCCATGCTATTCCTGATACAAACCAGGATGTTGTTGACCTTCTTGGCCACCTGGGCACACTGCTGGCTCATATTCAGTCGACTGTCAACCAACACCCCTAGGGTCCTTCCCAAAGAGGACTTGCAGGACAGATTGGATTACCATATGGTATTGCACCAGATAAAAGTAATTCCTCCACCTTTGAGTAGGTGCCAGGCGGTATTGCAGCTGTGTTACTAAAAGGCGATTGAAAATTTTGATGAAGTAGTCTTTTCACTGGAAATTGAAACTTTGTTGGAACTGAATCTTTCTGTTGGAATATGTCTCTTTCAAGGGAAGAGGCTGAACAAGCAGTTGTAACTTTTTTTTCTTATTTTGCTATCACTGAGTGGTTTATTTTGTATTCTATGCTTCCCATTTATTTCATTGTGGTTAGTGTATTGCATGATATATGTTCTTGCATTTATATTTTTGACACTAAAACTGAGAAAAAAACAGAGAACCTTCAATGAGGTTTTTATGGAACTTTTTACATAGACTAATTTGTTTTTTATTCTGCTAGTTTATAAAGAGATTATTTTTTTCTTTAGTATATAGGAATTTTAACTTTCTGATCATTAAAAAAAATCCTCAACTCACACGGTTCTGATGCCTGAGGACTACCACGCTGTCTGTAATTTCAGTGAAGATGGGTCTTTGTACAATACTTGCTCATTGAAATCCTGTCCTGTTTGCTTCCAGTTTTTTGCTATTTATGTCAATGTACTTGAGTAGTTGTCTTTTTTCCCTACTAGACATTTGCAGTAAAGGCAGCCTATTTGAATATGTGTACGCACACACGCTACTCTAGTCCTCCAACAGGCATATTGTGTGTGTGTGTTGTCATAGTTTATTCCTTGCAATCAATGACTTGCAGGTCATGGTCTGGTCTTGGGTAAGAATCATAGAATGGTTGGAATGCTTAAACATTATCTTGTTCCAACTCCCCTGCCATGGGCAGGGACACCTCGTGCTACAGCAGGCTGCTCGAAGCCCCATCTAACCTGGTCTGAACACTTCCAAGGATGGGACATTTACAACTTCTCTGGGAAACCTGTGACACTGGCACCCCAAACACAGTGAAGAATTTCTTCCATCTCTCCAGTGTCAATCTTCCTCTCTCAGTTTAAAACCATCACCCTTTGTCATGTTGCAACTGGCCCTGATAAATTAAATTAGACATACATTGTCTCCTCCTTTATCGTACTCTATTCCTACAAAGGATTTAACAACAAGGCTTCTGTTGTGGTATTATAACTGTACTTTATTTTGTTAAGAGTTTATAATAAACAAAAGATCAGACATCATAAAATGGATAAAAATCAGATAATAATTTGATAAAATTTTGGTGGTTCAGCATGTTCTTCTGAAATACTTTTGCATCTCTACAAAACATATTTTCTTTTTTCTGTGTCTCTGGCATGGACTCGCAGTTCTGAGACAGAAAATAAGGCATTTGCACTCTTCCTGGATTTGGCTACATTAGCACAGGAATCCCGTCAGAGTTGAAGACAAAACATTTGCTTCTTGTCTCTGAACGGTTTACTACGAAAACTAAATTTTGCACTGAGTTTCTTTGTAATATTCCTCTCACAAGAAGAAAAAACATTAAATGTCTAAGACAATGTTTTTTTTGTGGAACACATGGCTCTGTCCCTTTAAGAAGCAAAATTTATTCTCTAAGATCTGCTTCTGTTCTTCTGCCCTTGCTGTTTTTCTGTGAGCCTCAGAGTGGGGTTGCTCCATGGGTTGGGATAAGATGGGAGCTGAGGGCAGTGCCCCCACTGAAGCGGTGCTGTCCAGCAGGGATTGAGAATGATAGGCAGACTGTGTGTGGTGGCAGAAGGGTGCATTGAAAGCTCCTAGGATGATCAACAGTGCACCAGGAACAGTCCATCCAGGGGCCTCCCTCTGAAGCAAAAGGAGAGTGGGCAAGAGACAAAGCTGTGGTGCAGGTCAGAGGCCCACCCAGGAGACAGGGCCAGAGACTCATATTGCTATGGGGTTGCTGGAGTGGGGGCTGACAGCTCTGAGATGAGCCAAAACAGGGTCCTGAGCCATCGTCAGGGTGGCAAAAGCCCCAGGGGAGTCTGGGAAGGGATGATGAAGCCTGTGAATGACCTTAGGCCCTTAAAACTCACATGGACAGATCCCGAGTTCTTGTTTCAAGGACGGTGTGTGTTTCTGTAGCTATAGCCCCAGCTCAGTATGTGGGGCTCAGCTTCCATTACTGGAATCTGCATGTGAATTAAAGGTCCAAGTCTGCTGGTAGAAAAAGGAGATCTGATCTGTTAAGATATCAGATAATGAAATCTAAAACTGTCTTAAAATTTGCACTTATAGGATTTCACATCATGTATTCCATAATCTTCTTTGGTAAATAAAACTTTATTGTACCCTGGAAAAGGGTGCTGCTGTTGATTTTATTAAGATTAATCTAAAACTCAAAAAATATCTATCTATCTCATAACTTTCCTGTAGAAAGTTAAAGAGATTTCCATCCACTACCCCCCCTTTTTTTTTCTTAACATTTATTTTCAGCTGTCTTTCTTACTTCAGATAAATATAGATATCCAGACAGTTATCTATAATCACTTCATATAGCAGCCTTCTTTTGATTGATCTCAAGATTTCCCCCCCCCACCCCGTGGTTAATTTTAGTGTAAGGCATCATATTTTATTTCGTGTAACTTAAGCTATCTAAAAGTTAAAGGTCTAGATTAGTTGTCTAGACGCTCTCTGAAGTCAGTGGAGAGGGATAAGCATTTGAAAAGTTTTAATCTGATGCATTTTAAATATCAGAGCTATAATAGACTGAATCATTCTTGAGTTAACTCCTCACTACACTAATTGAGAATAACCTAAATGATAATATACAGGGGGAAAAAAAAGAGTATTTTTAAATGGATAAGCTTACATAAAATAAATATTTTTTTAGTTTGCAATATAGGCGTTTAAGCTGCGTTCCTCAATATACTTACATGCCTGACATTCTTGTATCCATTTATATTGGAGTATGTTTTTCTATAGAGTACCCTTTCCTTTTTTTTTTTTTAAGTTGTTAGGAAAAAAGTATCATTTTTGTAGTTCTATGTATTCATGTCTGAGGTATATAAGAAAAAATACTGCATATACTACAAGTATATCTGAGGTTTTAGCTGAGTTCTCTTGATTTTTTTTTTTTAATTCTCTTACCAAATAAATTTCACACTCAGATAACCTACAAGATTGCATAAGAACACTCTCAAATCGAAACAGACAAGGCAAATGAAAAAATGCACTTCAATAAGAATAGCTGGACATATGTTATATTATGAAATATGATAAAACGCTGTGCATTTTTAAAGAAAGCTGCATTACATCCCTTTATATTCTTCCACTGCACTCTATCATTGTCACTTTGAAACTAGAAATTACCCTTCAGTGGTTCTGATTCAAGTATCGTGATTTGTTTGTGCTTGCTATAAACTAGCTCAGCTATTAAACTAATGGGTCTAAGTGTACATTTAAGTACATAAATCATCATGCCTAAATGGAGATTTCTGACTTTAAACATAAAATATGAAAATTGATTGCCTTGAAAAATATTGTAAAAGCCAGAATCAGATATTACAACATGTTTCACTTCTATTAAAAAATATATTTTAAAATGCTGTCTTTTGGGTGTAGATCTCACACATATACTTTGTTGTGCATAAACAGGAGTTGAAAGTTATGCATAATGATACTTCTGAGAGGCCAGAAGGTTTATTACTCATGACTATCAGAATCCAATCATGTACAGCAAAGTTTTGCGCTCACTTGATACTTCAGTGTTGTGGCTTTTCCATTTGTTGAAAGCTGAGATGGGTGTTTTTCAGTCTGTTGTTTTATATACCAAAGCATTCATAATTCAGTGCTAAGGAGCTGAGATACTTTCCTTTTCATTTCTTCTTTGTCCTGAGTATGATGGTACAGAGTACACACAATCCCAAATATTTTGTGCTTGGGTCATCAGTAGTTATATGACAAAGAAATGCCTGCAGAGTCAGCTTCTCTAGCCTTTACAGTTTAGTGATGTTGCATCAGAGCTGTAAAAGATGACACAAACCCAGACATATGCTCACTGGTTTTCATAAGGCAGAGATAGATGCCCAAGTTAGGATCCTTTGCAATCTGGACAAGGTCTTCTATTACATCTTAAGACTCTGAATCTAACATTGATAAGGAACATATGTGGGACCCTGCATTGCTAGTAGGTATGTGGTGGTGGAGCATTTTGACTCTTGCATTATGTTCGTTCTAGGATGAACAAACTCAAGTCATCTAAGATGAGAATGGAAAGCAGCTTATGTCATATTACACAATAGCTTTTTGAAGGGCTTCCCTTTAGGACTTTGGTTTGATCCACTTGACAAAGTGGCAACGAACTCTGAACAAAGATATTTCTGTGTTTCTTTCCAGTCTCTCAATATTTTTTCAATTTTGTATGCCCGCTTTAACTCCAAGACCTCTTTTTGGTAGCAAACAGTCCCTTTTCTATTGTATTTAACTGCTTGACTGATTGCAAGCTCTTTACTTCACTTGTTGACCAGCAAGGTAGTGCCTCCCACACCCTCCACATTTATCACTAATAACTTTATTCCTACTTTCTAGTCTGTGATTCTGTGAACAGAGACTGTGTTTGGTTGGAAGAGACCTTCAAGATCATCTAATACAACCTTTGACCAAACACTGCAAGCTCACCACTAAAGCACCAGGACCACATGCCATTTAAATACTCTAGGGATGGTGACTTCACCACTGCTCTGGGCAAACTGTTCCAATGTTTAATAACCCTTTCAGTGAAGAAATGTTTCCTAATTCCCAGTCTAAACCTCCCCTGACACAGCTTGAATCCATTACCTCTGGTCCTGTCACACGCCACCAGGGAGAAAAGGCTGTCCACATCCTTGCTCCAACCGCCTTTCAGGTAGTTGTTAAAACAATATTACCCTTGAGACTTCCATAGCTGCTGCTACTGCTACAACAATTATATTTTTGCCACGAAGCAGTAGACGGGATAGAGACAGGGAGAAAAGAAACAATGCGTGTACTTTGTACTGTGCTGTTTTATCTTCCCAGGAAATCCAAAGTTTTTCTAGTTTTTCAGGCAGCTACTCTTTTTACTAGCATGTTACTCATGCTAAAAAATATACATGTAAAGAAAGAAAGGAATTGTGTAGTTTAAGGCGAGCCATTTGATTTAATAACGTTGCTTCTATTTTGCAGCACAGGAAATTGCTTTATCTTGGCAAATCAAAACAGAAGTTCAGCATAGACAGTGAAGAATATATTGCGACCATCCTTATTGAACAGGCAATCTGCTCAAGTGTGTTAACTACCTGGAATAAAAACTGGAAAATACCACAACAGAAAATCGTGTCAAACCATTTTGTGCACCTGAAATGATAAGTTTTCAAATGCTTTTTTTGTCTTAAAGATGTTGGATTTACCTATGTTGATGTTTTATATTAAAATATTTAGTTTGAACATATTTGGTTTTTATTCATAACTTTTTCGTGGTTGTGAATTTTTACAGAGCTGTAGTTATTTAAAACAGTTTATTTGATCCATGTGCAGTATGTCTACAAAGTAGTCCTTCAGGTTTAATTAGTTGACAGTTTTCCCAAACATTCACTTTTTGTGTTCTGTTTTTATGTTCTATTGCAGATTGCCTGTGTCTAGGTTTATTCTGTCTAATTTTAGACACTTATCAGAGGTACTTGTTGAGAATGTGGCATGTAATTAACCATACACTCTTCCCGTGTCTCAAAAAGAAGCATCTAAAAATGAGGAATACAATCTCAGAGTGTTGAATAACCTCTTGTAATTATATGGTTTTCCGTTTGTAAGAAAAAACAAGCTAACTGAATTCTGAACTTCAAAACCTCAACCTTTATACAGGACAAGGAAAGCTTGCTTTTGTTGTCACTGTTTTCAGCAAGAAAACTAAGGTGTCTGGGAATACAGGAAATAAATATGATTTGCCAGATTGTTGATATTTCCATAGTTAGAAACACTGTAGAGACTTGAGAGATTGTTTAGTTTGATGAACTTTGTACATTTCATCTCAGTTACTCAGAACAGTCCCAGTCTTTAGGTTTATTAAATATGACTCTAAAGATAGAAATCTTTAATTTTGGTGAGTGAAAGTGAACTAATGGCTTCAAGCTGGATATCTCTAGACATGCATGGAAAAGAAGGATCTATTTGTAGTTGCAGAACATGGTTGGTTGGGTTGTACAAATGGACCATGCTGCAACATCTTTCAGATCCTGCATTTTCTGTCCAAGCTTTGAAATTAATTACATTATGAAAGACTTAGAATCACATTGTTGTTTGGGTTTTTATTGGGTTTTTGTTTTGTGTTTTGTTTTTTTTTTAATGAAAAGCTAGTCTTTATGGGGTCCAGTCTTTACTGTGTCCAGTCTTTTTCAACATCTTCATAAATGTCCTGGATGAAAGGACAGAGTATACCCTCAGCAAGTTCACTGATGATAGGAAACTGGGAGGGTTTGGCAGACACACCAGAAGTCTGTGCTGCCATTCAGCAAGATCCTGACGGACTGGAGAGCTGGGCAAAGGTCAACCTAATGAAGTTCAACAAGGGCAAGTGTAGAGCCCTATACCTGGGAAGAAGTGACCCCCTGCACCAGTACAGGTTAGGGGTTGACCTGCTGGAAAGCAGCTCTGTGAAGAATGATCTTGGAGTCCTGGTGGACAGTATGGGAGAGCAATGTGCCCTTGTGGCCGAGAAGGCCAATGGAATCCTGGGGTGCATTAAGAAGAGTGTGTCCAGCAGGTCAAGGGAGGTTCTCCTCCCTGTCTACTCTGCCCTGGTGAGACCACACCTGGAATATTGTGCCTGATTTGGGAAATACTAGAGAGAGTCCAACAGAGGACTGTGAACATGATTAAGGGACTGGAACAGCTCTTTTATGAGGAAAGGCTGAGAGACCTGTGGCTGTTTAGTCTGGAGACGAGAAGACTGAGAGGGAGGGGATCTTATTAATGTTTAGTAATATCTGAAAGGTGGGTGTCAATTAGAAGGGGCTAGTCTCTTTTCAGTGGTGCCCTGTGACAGGATGAGGATCAATGAGCACAAACTGGAACACAGGAAGTTCCACTTCAACATGAGGAGAAATTTTGCTACTGTGAGGGTAATGGAGCACTGGAACAGGCTGCCCAGAGAGGCTGTGGATTCTCCTTTTCTAGAGACTTTCAAAATCTACCTGAATATGTTCCTGTGTGGCCTGCCCTAGGTGATCCTGCTCTGGCAGGTGGGTTGGACTTGATGATCTCCAGAGGTCCCTTCCAACCCCTAACATTCTGTGATTTTATGGTTTAACGGATTACAAAGAAAAGAAAGTGAGAAAAAGGAAAAGGCAGTATTTAAGCTCTGTAAGAGTCGTATTTCCATTCTAATTTTACCAACCAGATATACAGAGGTTGTAACTGTGGAATTATTATCGATTTTCTTTAAGATGTATCACTTATCCTTCTATCAAGGGAAAAAAAACAAGAGGTAGTGACTTCATCTTCCTGATGTTAAAAAAATTAAATGTCTTGCAAGAACTTTGTAAAAATTCGATTGCGTGATATAACTATATGAATCCTTTACTATTAGCAATTGTAGGCTGTGTGTTCTTGGTAGACATCTCAGCCTATGCTTGTGCATTGGAAACCAGGATTTGTCATCTTCAACTATTATAAGTAAGTCCATTATTATTTTTTTTTCCTTTAAATGGAGAGTTGTGACATTGTATTTGATTCCCTATTGCTTATCTCTCAATTTCTGCAATAATGAATATAATTTCATTTTTCCCCTTTACTTTGTTTCCTGTTGTACACTTGTTCTGTTCCATTATTCTCAGGTTCTTGAATTGATCACTGATCCATATTTAGCTGATAACTATTTTTAACTTGTTCTCCCTCTAGTTTCTACTAACAGTGATCATAATGAAAAATAAATTAATTAATATTTCATCAGAATCTCTTTTGGTGTAGTGTAGTAAGAAGTTCTCGCAAAGATGGCCACGCTCTTAATCTGCTGAAGAGACAAAGAGATACTTCCACATTATTTGCAGTTCTTCTCGCAAGGATATATGACACAACACAGTAGTCAATAATTCTTTAATTTTGCCATATGAAATAATTTTATGTTTTTAAGACTAAAATATGGTGTTCAAGAAGCCTAAAATTTCCATAATTGTCACATCAACAGTGTCTGATTTTTAGCTTACTCTGTCCTGCTATGAACACAAGTGATAGTTTTAGGATGCAGTATGAAGATTTTAAGAAGTGGTTCAATTTTATTCCTCTACATCTAAGTGGTTCTATTCTCTCCCAGTATTATCTATAGAAAAAAATCTCATTATAGTTACAAAGATCTGTGGGCCTCTGTGTTAATAACCTAATTTGCTTATTCTGCCCTTAATTGGTTAAGATAAGAAACCTTGTAACGGCAGAATAATTTAAGTGGTTCCATTAGTCTCTTTTGAAAGAACCATTGATTTTTAATGCTGTTACTTCCTAAACTCATCTTACCAAGTTTTTATTTACCATTAGCTTCTAATCCTTGCGTATTAATGCATTTATTAACCTCCGGAATCCTGTATGAGTCTGTGTTAACAAAAGCAGTGAACAAAACTGAAACTGTTTGGCTTGGATTCTATACGCTCCATGCAAAGCATAATTCAGGAACATTCGTTTTTAATATTTCTGAAATTAAAGAGCCTCTGTGTTTCAGGGACACAGATACAAGGAGACTGCAGAGTACTATGGAGAAAGGTGGATTTTGCTGGATTTTTTTCCCAGTATTTCCCATATCTTTTCTACTCTGTTTTGACCTGGTCATCACCTAGAAGAGAGCTGCTAAGAGATATTATTCTCTTTTCCCTCAGTCAGTTTTATGATAACAATTCTTGGTCTGGCACACAGCCAGGCTGAGAGTTAAAAGAAGATTGGTTAAGTAGTAAATTCATCCCTCCTCCAATCATCACATTAATCCCCAGCTCATGCAATCACGCTGTAAGAGGTAAAGGTTTGGAATTAGTAACTGCCTTCGAGATATCTGATCTGGTGACTCTCAGAAGGGGATGACTACTACTGTCGATTCTTACAATCAATTATATTTTTCATTAGATTTCATTGGATAAAAAATTTCATATATTCCACAATCAGTAAATATTTTTCACTCTTTACTGAGCAGTATCGTGGAGCTTGTTATCTCAGTTTTATTTTAAACGTTGTTTTTGTTCTCCTTGGAGCAGGAGCCTGCCAGACCTGGATTCTGACAGAGGGTTCTGGGGAGCTGTTGGAAAATGCATTAATAATGGTTATTATTATTCACTTAACTTAGTTTTCTCAACAGAAGCATGCCTTTGTGAGCTCCTTTCCTTGCCCAAGTCCTACCACCTGGCAGCCTTTTTATTTTGTTCTAGAAACCCACAGGGAATGTTCTTGTACAGCCAACCAGCAACTGATGAGGACAGTTTGAGAACTGCAGCAGAAAATGCAAACTCTCTCTTTAGGTCCCTCAGCGTTGTACTCTGTAGGTGAATTCCTTAAATCTGACATAGGAAAGGAGTAATTTTTGTCAAACCCTGAACAGGAGAGAAGGGATGAGACCGCGTTACCTGGACCACTTGAAAGGCTGGAGAGTGGTATGTGTCTGCAGTACTCATGTTTTTTGAAAATTAATGCATTTTCTAGAATGTCCATCTGATATTAGGATTTTTTTAGTTATTTGTCAGCTTTTTAACTGTAACAGTTTGATTAAATTCCTTTTTTTTTTTTTTTTTTTT
>VWZK01006918.1:279617-312880 GCA_013396935.1 Baryphthengus martii
AAAGTTTTATTAAAATTTTTTTTTTTTTTTTTTTTTTTTTTAAATTTCAATCTGAAAACACTCCTTAAAACAATAAACAAGGAAGTTGTACATTTGCCTGGGGAGAAAGAGAGTTGAAAATGTCCTTCACTGACTCCCTCTTCACATGTTTTATACTATGACTTGTTTAAAATGGACTGGTGGCCCTTAGGAGAGGAGATCAAAAATTCACTCTCATAGAGGGTGACGGAAGAATGTAAACATAGCCTTTCTTGAGTCTGTATCTGATATTATAACTTCCTATGTTTATAATGCAGCCATTGGCTGGACCCAATGGCTGCATTTCAGCCGAGGGCATAGAAAGAATGGCTTTGAGGTTTTTGGTCGCCCACATAAGTAATATTGTAGCCTTTTTAGCTAAAGCTTGCATAGAATCTAGTTCTCTCACATGGTAAGGAAAATGCTGCAATCACGTCCCATATGAAAAAATGTGCTGAATTCAAGGACTTGTATACTGGTGGGTGTGAGTGCACACAGCAGTTTAATCTCTTCAGGAGATATCTAAACCTCAAATTGGCATTTGCAAGTTGCTCTGATGGTCACCTTATCTGAGATGGCAGCACCCTGTGCATGCATAAATATTTCAATACCTAAATAATTATACAGGCAGAATCAGAGGTGATAGTCTTCTCCTAACACAGATGCCTGAAGTTAGATGAACCATACCCTAAGAGTGACTGTTTCTCTTCATTGCCTGGAAAGGGAAACTAGCTGACAGAGATACCCACTTGGTAGGTAGGATACATCCCACTCTTGGTATCCAGAAGGTGTCTTTTTGGGTCTTGTTCTTCATCATATCAGTTAACCGTCCAAGTGCTGAAAGATATTTAAAGAGTAAAAAATGATACCTGGAAGTAGAAATTTGGAAGTAGGTATGAGAGTCGTGATGCCCAAATGACATTTGTTGAATTTGATTAGGCATTCTTCATCCTCACAGAGCAGCTGGGCAAAAGGGAAAGAATTCATTTACACAATATATAGACACCACATGGCCAAACAGCTCGACATCTGAAACAAAGAAAGGGTGTAGTGTAGGTTTTGTCTGAATTTAAAAAGTTTCGAAACCTTCACTCAAATATCTTAAAATGTGGGCACATTAAATTGGTTTAGCTTAAAATGAGTTTTGCTTTAAAATGAGTTTTAATGATACCCACTTTTGTTTAAATCGATCTTTGGATGTAATTACACAACTGACAGTTGTTTATGAGCTGCTATTTACTGATCTGGGTTATGTGCCCGTTTAGCTTGAATTTAAATCTTCGTTATCACCTTGTTTTTCAGAGAGGTATAAATCATGCACACAGATTACCTGTAATTCAGTGATGTTCATTTGACAAAATAATTTAGTAAATGTTCACGATTTAGTTGCACCTCTGAAACCCAGGAAATTAGCTCCTATACTGGCTTCAATGGAAGCATATTTTCAAATTAATCAGGTCAATTTTGAGGGTACTTTTGAACTAGTAATAGAGCTAAGACCAATTCTATGCTAAATAAAAATAGGATAGTCCACACTACCTAATTCTTACTACAGTCTCTGGATTGCTCAAGATCTTCTCCAAGAGCAAACTGCTTTATAAAGGGTGAAGTTCTACACGATATAAAGCATATCAGTGCCCATTAATCCTGACCTCTGTTATTCAGCAATAAAAACCTAGTTTCTTAATGTACAGATGGTATTGACTGGCTTAACTAAGTTGTCTCCTAAACTAATTTGCATTAAATTGGTGGCTAGTTGGGCCAAGTTGATATTGACTTGGTTTTTTCCTTCAATGAAAGAATAACTGTTGGAATTCAATCTTTCCTGACAATTCAGAAAGCGTGTCATTTATAAAATTTCAACTATTTTTGGTAGGCTCGATTATTTCTGTTTCAAAGGCTCATTTGTAGTGTAAGCTGTCATGTTTCTACTATTTTTTTATTTTCATGTTCTGAGAATTTATTTGACAGTTTTTGAATCTAGTGCCAAATTAATGTGATTTTCACAGTTCATGAATTTGTGGTTATTCTTACTATTCAATATTACTATTCCTTGAAAATTGCCATACCATATTATGTGTATATAAAAATAGTTATGTAGCAACAGAAAACATAATGTCAAGGTTTAGGGTTGAGCTGTCCACTAGAAAAAAATGCTAGATGGTCTCTATTAACACTTCTCCCTTCCCATAAAGGCAGAGAAAGGGAAGAAGGGAGAGAGACTTTGGATTAGAAAAGAAAACTAAACCAGCTCTAATGAAAATAATAATAATATGGAATATGTAGGAAACAAATATTGAACCCAACCCTTCTCCCCAATGGCAATTTTGTCACTGTTACCACTGATGCTATGGAGCTGGCACTGGGAAAGTCTCACATTGGACTCAGCAGCAGACAGGAAACAGATTCAGGAGCTGTAATCTGAAACTAGATTCAGGAACACACGGATTGAGATCAAAGGCCGAACACACGATGTCCTCCCTGGATGCCAGTCATTGAACAAAAGACTTAACCCTCGTGATCCTTCAGTTTTATGCCGAATATGACACATATGGGATAAAATACCTCACTGGTCCATTTAGAGCCACTTGTCCTGTCCGCTTCTCCCTGAAGGCACATCTTTTTAGTTCTACAACTCCAAAGTGGTACACAAAATTTAGCAGTGACCTTGGTCTGCACACCAATCCCTGGTAGTAACTCTAAACATCAGATGTTATCACTGCTAGAAGCAGACACTGCCTGTGAAAATATACTGTTAACCTCAGAAAGTGCAATTACCTTTAAGAGATTGAGCTGAACAGTAAAATCACTGAACAGAATTAGTTCTGTTCTAGCTCAGGCCAGAACATGTAATCATTTGGATTCAGGGCTTGTTGTTTGAACCCAGTTTGCTCCCTATAGGAAGTCACAAAATCATGAGGTGAGAAATACTTCAGAAATACTTACAAACTGTGAGAGGCATTTGCAAAAAGCTTTGCTTAAATAGAAAACACGGTATGAACTCTCAGTATTAATGACTGATAGATTTTCAATTTTTTCAAGATTAAACTTGCTTTCCTATCAATCAGACACACTGTACTCCGAGGTACCCTGGATGTTCTTGACAGAGAATGGTGTTGAGGACTGTTGGGTCAGTTGGTGACATTGCTGCAAACTCTGTATTGCCCTTTCTGAAGGGCATACCAGTGTGTTCTGAACTAGCCCAGTATCAGAGAATAGTAACAGACTTCAGAATCCCCAGCAGTTTTGCCCAAAACCAGTGTTGACATGGAGAAAAAATATGAGCTATACTTCTTTTTTAAAATTCAGATTAGCAGTTCTAAATCTGACAAATATTTTTCTGGGAAGTGTAATTAATTTAAGAGTAAAAGTATGAAAGCCAAAAGTCAGATTTTGAGGGCACATTCCAGACTGCTCTGTTTGCTTTTTAGCATTACAGGAATTTCAGTTAAAATTTTCATTGTTGGTTGCTTAGAGGTAAGCAGTTACTTGGCTTTCAGAAGTATAAAGTCATTGAATTGTTACATATCATCAGGCAACAGAAACAGGGAAACAAACTGAAAACATTTTTAATTGCAGTTACATAATAAACACTGGCAACAGGAAAGGGAATATACAGACTAAAAAACACAAAGCATCAAACATTTTATCATTTATCAGGGAAAACACCAAGAAAACCAATACTGTAGCAATATAACAATATTTGTTTAATTTTAGTTTTAAAAGTATCGGTATTTATAAGTAAGCTAGACCCAACTCTTACTCTTCGATACNGTCTGTGTGAATGAAAACATTATACTCAGGATCTCTTGAGAGAATTTGTGATGTTACATCAGGCTGGAAATATATGATACCATGTAACTTATCTGCCTTACTCCAATTTATCTACTGCATTTTGTCCAACCTGAGCAAACATAATTGCCTTCACCAAGGGAGACTCTGGTACATAAAAATAGCTATACGGCTAGCACAGTATTATATTGACATATTGGAAAGATTTAGGGTTGTGAGGTAGAAGAAACTGGGCTATAATGAACACAAGCTCAGTCAAATTAAGAAAAAAATAAGCAAAAGAAATCTGGTAGCTCTGTATGCTTCTAGTTTTTCGTCTAGTTACTATGAATGGACATCAAAAATTCTCATAAAATGTGTGTACAACAATTAATATTGGGATTTATGTGGCCTTTTTTGTGTGACTTACAAGGAAAATGAGCTTATTTGTAAGCTCACATATTTTTCACCAAGATAAAAGGAGGTAAGTCAAGACAGCCAGGCTTGTTCATTTTTGTGAATATATGTTAGCCATCTGAGCTGAGATTTCATGAAGTTAAATGGTGTAGAACTGTACGCCTTTCTATTTCAAAAGTGTGTTTTCTAGAAAGAGAGGTATCCCAGATACTGAGGCGTGCCCCATTGTCCTTAATATTATCAAGTTAAACTGCAGTTTACAATTTATCTGTAAATGTGAGATGGAGAGATTATATCTTCTGCTGTTTCAGTTACTTATTTAAGTATGTATGTAGGCACATTTTAGAAAACCAAGTATATTTTCACAAAAAAAATGTGCAGAAATCTAAGTAATTTTTTAATCATGATTTAGTACAATGAGTGAAAAGCTAATGACTGCAATGCAAAACTTTCCTTTCTTAGACTAATACCATGAAGATGAAGCAAAGATCTTTGCTGAACCTTGCTTCAGATTATAGTTTCTGATTTTCGTGAACAAGTGGCATATACAATCTTTTGGCCTGTAAATCACAGTGTACTAACGTCATGTGTATCTCAGTGCATTAATACTTAGTTCTTAATACCCTGAATCAAAACCCTATCTGAAGAAGCGTGAAGTCTCCTATCGGCCCTTGGATCCAACACGTGTGAAATTTGTAAACATCCCTACTTGAGGGCAGCAAGAATTCTTGCTAGTTTATCTATGTGATCGAAGCTGCAAAATTCTTTGTGCTTTAAAATGACAGCAAGGCTTAGTTATATTGCAATTAGGATTGTTATAGTTATGTTTTACAATGCTTCTAAGTCATCTGATATTTAACTTACACTATCTGTCCTTGTAAATCTTAATTAAATGCCTTCTCAGTTTCTAAATTTAAACAGTCATCTATCACGTCTCAGCAGTGGCATTTCTATCCATGAAACCTTCCTCCTTGTTAGTGTGCAGCATATACCGCCAACGAATTTCATGCTATGCTCACGTTCACAAGCATTGGTAATATTGGGAAGGTGGAATTACTCTGACAGCATACTATTCTCTGTCAGGAAAAGCTGGATTATTGCCTCCCTTCTCATCCCTGCACACTGCCTAGAGTTTTTGTTGTTCTACCCGATTAACTTGAACATTCACGATGCTTTGAACTATTACTAATTAATTAATTAATTTATGCAAGGCACAATTTGAGAAAGTAGATCGTTTGCCAAAACTCTGCAGTCATGGTATGTAGGACCTTAGTTGCCTGATTATATATCACAGGCAATTAAAGCATAAATCATGAAGTGCGCTGATTGTTAAAAAGTTTAACTCTCCATAAAATGTGTTTATCAGCATTTTTAAAAAATAAATTTGTAACAAATTGGGACTAGACATAGCAATAATGAATTCAAGAAGGTGAAAATTTTTAAAAAAAAAGTGAAGAAAGTTTGGAGTTGAAGAACTGTGAATTGGAAAAATAAACAGTTTGAGAGGTGCTATTTTTCATGTCATCACTGCAGTCACACAAATAAAAAAAAACCTGAAGGGGTTTTGACATGAGAAAAGGTAACAAATATTACACTTGAATGTAAATTTTAAACATGTGACAGCACTAGTCCACCTGAAAAACCTCAAGATCATAAAGTCATCATTGTCATCTTAATGCAGAGGGTTAAAAAGCCCTCAGAGCTGGAGTCTGCAGCACTGATATTGTCAGCAGCCTGTAAAGACCTGGCAGGTGACAGCAGTGAAAAGCTGTGTGATCAGCAGAGTCAGTGCCAGGTGCAGTGACTAGGAGTGAGATCTAACTGGACTAAGTTGCTTCTGCATCACTCACAGTGTTTTTTTCATTTTAAGGTTTTTCAGTCACTTCACACATCTATAATAATTTCATATTATCACCCTCTTTCTTCAGAAAACGTTTGGCTATTTCAGTGGAAGTGTCTCCAAACTGTAGTTCACTCTCCTGCGTGTTACTTAATGGCGTGTTCACATACATGATGATGAGCAGGGCAGCTGCTTGAGTTCTACTGCCACACAGTTTAACAAATGCTTGTCTAATCATGATTCAGGTCTGGTTTAATTTTTAGTGATCCTAATGGATTTCTTTTGGAACAATCTGTGTATTTAACATGTGATTGTTAGAACAAGATAATGTGTAGCCTGAACTTTTCCATATCAACTTTACTTTGCAGTGTTAGGATTGACTAATGCTTGTGCAGATGCTCTGCTACCACTCCCGGGCTTGGCAACTCTCCAGCTATCGCTTGCTTGCATTTTGCAGGAGTCAGTGGCAGATTTCCCTGCGCCGACTTTATTTTTTCAGATTCATATGGACTGGTTACCATCTTCCTATTTAAATACTTCATGACAGACACTTTTGTAGCATACCTTTGCATGTTTCTGGCATCAATGGCATTGATCCACACCCTTACAATATTAAAATATACTACTCTTTCTTGTACCTCTGCATAACCTTCTAGGGGAGGGGTATTTAACCCACTGGTTTGCTTGGCTCTTCAGATTAAGAAACTTCATTGTCAATGGAATGAGGAGGACATCACCTCAGAAAAAGGAGAGATACTAGATATTTTCTGCCCATTGCTAAATTTTTCAGGTATGATATCCAAACCTCTGCTGTTTGTGTTGTCTGCCTGTGTTAAGGAGACCTGGTAAGTTGTTTGTTTTTCTCTTGGGAGACATCTTTTATTGTGGATGAAAAGATCTTCTTTTATTGTAAAGAGCTATGAGAGGCCTACCTATAGCTCTCCTAAAAGAGAAAATACAGATATAGGGACCTCAAGAAGTCATTAGCTCTGTCTGTGCAAGTAAACTTACGCTGGGCATAGATGTTTATACTGGTGTGCAATGGTCTGCAGAGTGGTTGCACATGTTCTGAGGGAAAATTTCAATGCAGGCAAAGAAACACCCTGCCAGACAATGACCAGGAATGGTTTGAGGTGGAGCAGTGGCCAAGGAACATTCCTAACTTGTCAGTTTGATATGTGGTTATGTAGTTTGATGAGGTAAAAGGGTTTAGCTGTGTGAAAGCATGACAAGCCAGGCTAGCTGACATCAAAAGCAGTTTCTGATTTGTTTTATTTACTGACAGAGGTGTATCAATTTATTTCATTTTCCTACTCCAAGACAAATTCTGACAGGAAAGAAATCTTATTAGTGAGGTGAACTGTCTGAAAAAGTCTGAAGCAATTCAAAAGATAGTAATGTGGTCATCAACTATGCATCTTCCCGTGACATATGGTGAATTGCAGAGTTATTCAGAAATACTCAGAAAAAATGTTTGAAGTATTATAAGACTCAATCACTTTTTGAGAACTGCTGGTTGGGTATAATTTTGTGCAGAAGTAGGAGCAGGTTCAAGTATTTTTCCCTCAAATCGTGCACTTGAAACATGGATGGAAGCGAATGGATTGTTTCTGAAACACATTTGCTTTGGGAGTTTTTACATTCTCTGCCTGGAGTCAGATTTAACTCCTTCCAAAAAATTTATTTCTCATCATTATACCATCCTCTTCTTGCTATCACTGCAACACCTCTCTTACCATATGTCCAAGTTGCAACATACTATTAACATAATTGAATTTGTAAAAAATAAACACCATCCAAGTTAATTTTCTTCACTGTTTGGTTAGTGCTATGGCTAAAATTAAAGACTTAATAGAATTTCTGAGACACATTTTGTAGTTGTGTATACAGTATTTTACCACAGCGTTTATTGCACGGCATTTTATCTGAAACTTTTATCTGGTACAAGGACTAGCATTTCAGCGATAGATAAATTCTTTTGGGAGAACATTTCACAGCTTAAAGTTACATATAGATGAAGATTTACTGAGATACTAAGGCATCAGGGGAGCAAATGGTGGAGAATATTTTTAATCTCTGAGCACTAATTGCAAAAAATCTATTACTTTTACTCTGAGCATTTCACAGTATATAAAATGGTCTTTAAGCAAAATTAGACCTCTGTTTTCATTATATTTCTTCTAGATTATGTCTTTTTTTTAACGTGAGTCTGAACGTGCTGTTATAATTTCTAATATTCTGTAGCATGTTCCCTATGAGGAGAGACTGAAGAAACTGTTCTTATTGAGCCTGGAAAAGAAAAAGTTTCAGGGAGGACCTAATAGCTTTTTCCCAAAACCTATGAGAAAGGTACCAAGAGGATGGATCCAGGCTCTTTACAGTGTTATATGGTGTAAGGTTGAGAGACAGTGGACATAAACCGAAAGAAAGAAGGTTCAGGCAGAATATAAGGAATTATTTTTTCACCACGGGGACAGAAAATAATGAACAACTTGTTTACTATTCATCATTAGAAGCTTTTTCATGACCTGATTGGTTAAAGCTCCGAGCAACACAGTCTGATTGTATAGCTGACCCTGCCTGGAGGAGGAGGTTGGACTGGATCCCTCCTGAAGTCTTTTGTGGGTAAATAGCATCACTGGTCTGAGTGGGCTGATTTATTTTTTTTTAATTTATTTATTTTTGTAAGAACTGGTATCAGTGGTCTCTTCCAGAATGAGCAGTTTCTGCAGAGACTTCTAGCTTCATGTCCACAACCCCATCAGTTTCCAAAACTATGTCAGCCATATTCCTTCAGTAGCTGGGGAGATCCTCTAATAGCTTGGGTTGATTGGCAGGGAGTGATTCCTGCTAGTCAACTAACCATTCCTCATGAACCAATCAAGTGTGGACTTCCAGGTTCTCCCAAACAGCAGTGCACAGAATTTGTATTCATCTTTCAAACCGTATCAAATACTGCAAAAAAAAAAACAACCCAAACCATTGCAGCATGGTTCCAGAATGTGGCATAAGTAAGACAGAAAATATCTTGCTGGTTCTATGTCGTTACTATACTAGGAAGGAAGAGGAGCTGAAAATATTATACTAAAGCTTAGGGTGATGTATTCTGTATTTGATGCCAAGTAAAATGTGCGAAGAATGATAGTTTCTTTTTACTTTTCTCATCTCCCACAGGCTCAAAATCTTAACTGGTCTGGTACTCAAAGGTAAGTGTATTACTGGTTTTTCAACTCTTATGACTAGGTAGCTAGGGGAAGCAAAAATGAATGTGCTTGGTGATTTTTTTCTAGGAGTTTCAAAGGACTCTTAGTAAGTGCTGCATACTGTATTTCAGACTCATCTCACATCAGACAGTGTGAAAGTGACTTCACAATCAAGAGGCAGGCGCATTTTTTGTAAGGTTATTCCATGAGTTACTATAAAGGGACAACATATAAAGTCTGAAATACACATAGCAGTTATTTTGGTGGCATATACCTGTAAGAACAATAGGAATGGGGGTGGAAAGGAAAATAAGCAAAGGAGACATTCTTCTAAGCAACCTCCCTTTCATCCCTGCCTGGATGAAAATTGAATTTCCAAAAAGACAACTATTTTCATGTTTTGACAATGTGTATGGATATGAAGGTTCTTGGATACATTCACACTGTCACGCTTTTTGTGTCAAACTGCCATCTGAAAATACTTGAGGAGATTAAAATATTTGTCCTTTGGTGCTTTATGTGTTTTTAGAAGTTGCATATTCAAAAAAACTTGCTCCAAAAGTAGTAAGTATTTAACAGAACTATCTCTGAAATATCAGAATTTCCTTAAACACCTTGATATTTTGTCCTCAAGCATAAGAAAGTTCATGAAATGTCATGGCAATGTTCATGAAATATTTCATGAAACATGCAAAATCTCTATGAAATTGTCATCTAAGATTTATGATATTTTCATGAAATATTAAGCAATGTATAAAGAAAAAAGGCACGCTGAGCTACACCTCCAGTGAGTTACCACATGAAACAGAATATCCATTCATGGAAAGTTCCAGATGAACTGTTCACAGGATCACAAAGTAGTTCAGGTTGGAAGTGACCTCTGGAAGTCATCTTCTCCAGCCCTCCTACTCGAGTTTTGAAAGTCTCCAGAGAAGGAGACTCCACAACCTCTCTGGGCAGCCTGTTCCAGTGCTCTGTCACCCTCACAATAAAGAAGTTTCTCCTCATATTGAGGTGGAACCCTCTATGTTCTAGCTTATACCTGTTATTCCTTGTCCTATTACTGGGCACCACTGAAAAGAGACTGGACCTTCTACTTGACACCCACCCTTCAGATATTTGTAAATATTAGTAAGATCCCTTCTCAGTCCTCTTCTCCAGACTAAACAGCCACAGGTCTCTCAGCCTTTCCTCATAGGAGAGATGTTCCAGTCCCTTAATCATCTTCACAGTCCTCTGTTGGACTCTCTCTAGTATTTCCCTGTCCTTCAGGAACTGGGGAGCCCAAAACTGGACACAATATTCCAGGTGTGGTCTCACCAGGGCAAAGTAGACAGGGAGGACAACCTCCTTGGACCTGGACACACTCTTCTTAATGCACCCCAGGATTCCATTGGCCTTCTCGGCCACAAGGGCACATTGCTCTCCCATGGATAACTTACTGTCCACCAGGACTCCAAGATCGTTTGCCACAGAGCTGCTTTCCATCAGGTCAACCCCTAACCTGTAATGGTGCAGGGGGTTATTTCTCCCCAGGCATAGGGGGGCTCTACACTTGCCCTTGTTGAACTTCATTAGGTTGACGTTTGCCCAGCTCTCCAGTCTGTTCAGATCTCACTGAATGGCAGCACAGACTTCAGGTGTGTCTGCCACTCCTCCCAGTTAATCCTTTCATGATTGCTGATGTAGTCCATCCATTTCTTCAGTGAAGAGAGGCAGTAGAAATAAGCATGTGAGTTCTGTCTTGTCCTGTGAAACATGGGAAACAAAGATCCATACAAAGTTATCCACAGTCTCTGAGAAATTACAGACTTTAAAATCTGTTCCGACAATTAGGACTGGATAAAGTATCAGTTCCTGCTAGGGAGTTTACAGTGATGTTCTTAATGGTGCTAAGTAATGGCCACGGTTTTATAAATAGATAAGAGAAGGTTTCATGATGGCCTGTCATTCTAAAATGAGATCTGTATAAAGCTCCAGAAAAATGTTGTTTGTGTTCTTGATATTCTACATCCATTGCCACAGATCAATCTCCTAGTGGTAAGTCCATAAAAGGTTTTGAATTGAGACCATAGTTCTTTGTTCAAATGATTAGAAAAAGAGTTGAGATAAAATCAAGGCCTGTTGAGGTGGAATACAGAAACAGAAGTGCTAAAGTTTCATTTACTGATGTAGTTGAGTCACAGCCTGATCCACGGACACAAAATCACATGCTGTTGATCTGTGTATCACTTCTCATTTTCTTGGTGTGATCAGGCAGTTTTTGGTACTGCTGCCAAAGCAGTACTGACACACACTAACCCACCTTAGAATGGCAAATATTTTGACACTAGCCTTTATTTTCCTACTGGAAGAAAAAAATATATGTCAGAAAGAACAGAAAAGGATGTACAGTGGAGCAGGAAGCAAAGAATCGTGAAAACTTGAGCATTCAACTTGCCACTAGAGGACTGTGGCCCATCAATAGACTCAATGAAAGACAGAATTCCTCTGAGAAATATGAACATTGCTAAGGTTATGAACTAAGGTCAATATCGGAATAGTTTATTGTCTTGTTTTGAGCTGGAACAGAAGAATTCTATTTGGTGATTTAACTTTTCAGCTCAGTCTCTTCTAAGTAACTGCACTTTCTGAAGTTAACAGCACATTTTTGCAGACAGTGTCTGCTTCTAGCAGAGATGACACGAAGTTTATAGTCACTAGCAAGGACTGGTGTGCAGAAAGGCTCTTGCTTATACTTGTTCCTGTGGAAACCAAGGTCACTGATAAATCTTTTGTACCACGTTGAGGTGTGTCAGAGTAAGAGGTGGCACTTTCCAGGAGGAGTGGACAGGACAGGTGACCCTAAACTGACCAACAAGGTGTTCCATCCCATCTATGTCATATTTGGTATAAAGCTGAGGGATCACAAGGGTCAAGCTCTCTCCTTTAATGGCTGACCTCTTAGGAGGACTCTGTCTGTTTTCCCTTCAATCCCGATCCATGTGTTCCTGAATCCAGTTCCTGAATCTGGCTCCCATCTGCCGCTAAGTCCACTCTGGGACTTCCCCAGTGCCTGCTCCACAACATCAGTGGTGATGGTGATGTAACTGCTATCGGGGGTTTTGTATATATTTGTATACTTTTAATTTTATTGTTTTAGTTTTATTTTCTAATCCACAAGTCTCTCTCCCTTATTTCCTTTCTCTTCCCCTTTGGGAAGGGAGAGGGGTTACTAGACTTGAATCTGTCATTTGTCTAGTGGCTGGTCCAGCCCTAAACCCTGACATTTATCTTTATTTGTTTCATGGAAAAGCACTCAGTATCACTGATTCATCTCACTCTAACTTAGATGTGATTATGATTGTGTCCTAAAAGTGCCCATTCCTTTCCATTGACCAGGAAGAAAAAAAGTAGGATGTATAGCTTAGAAGCAGACGTTTAGATTGCTGATATCTGAACCTCAGTCTGAAGCCTCCAGAATACTTGTACGGAATACTGTGGAGAATAGTACTGCACTACTTTGCAGTACTAAATTTGCATTGAACAGTCTAGTCATAGAAATTATTGAGGAACATTTATTCCATTCTGACTAGAGTACCATGGCTCAGGACAAAATAGTCTCCTTGTGTGGACAAGCCCTAGTTTGAATAAAAATGAAATGTCCTAAAAATATTTTTAACCCATATAGTGACTTTCATGCACAGATGTCCATGTACTTTATGAATAGTATTTGTCATTGTAACACTCTTGAGAGGTGGAGAATTATTCCTACTTGAAAAACTGGGAATTAAGGACAGAGCTAGAATACAGGGGTCCCTGCTTCAAATTTTGGCTTTAATGTCCAGACTACACTCGCACTTCTGACATTTGGAAAATTACACTGGAAAAACTTCATCTGAAAGGTCGAACTTATGCATGTGCACTAAACATGTAGCATCAATTTTCCTTAGTGGTACAGAATGCTTTAAATCTTAGGGAACAGGGCTATAATAAAATGGTACACAATGGGTCTCAAGATAGTAACATTTGTAAATTTGCTCTGTGGAGCTATTAAAAAGATGCGGACTGGCAATCAAGATCTTGATTCAGTTTTATGTCTATGAAAGTTTGGCTTATTGCTGCAGTAAAGGGGTCTTAAGTTGCTCTGTAACTGTTGATAGCTACTGTCCCAAGAATATGGTACGGCTGGGAATAAAGCATGCAGTGTTAACCAGAGATGACTTTCCTTTTGTGATGATCTTGTGATAAGAACATTAGACTGGAAGATGTAAGTTTTATTTCTTGTTCTTACAGAAACTTCCATTATGACCTTTGGAGGCCACTTGTTCTGTCTACACATCACTTTCTTTTTTTTTTATGAAGTTCTTCTACTGCACTCACATCCAAGCACCTCTCAGTGCTGGGTTAAGCAGTGTAAGTCTTGTGTTTATTCTTATCCATCCCTGTAAGGAAGAAATGTGTCTACAGTACTTCAAGCTCATAGGTAGAAAAAAGTAACTTTTACTTCAAAAACTGATAGTGCCAAATTCATGACTGTCAGGTTTTGATTAAATATTTTCCCAGTCTTGGATTCCTCTATATGAAAACCATTTTCTTGAGGAAAGTTCAGATCTGCCACAACATTGAAGTTGTCTGTTATTTTCTGGTAACACTAAGAAGGAGTAGTTTCTGGAGCAAACATAACATTAAAGTTTCCATGGGAGGTACAGATATTTTAAGCATGTAGTCATACATGCTAGAGATGACAAACTCATGGTTTTTCTGTAGGTTTACAACAGAAAAGGTATGTAAATCTGGTCTTGATGGCGTAATTTAGAAGAGGATCAAATTATACTGCTAAATAGTAAGGGTCAAAATCAAATCCCTGGCCCTAAGGCCAAGGGGCACCAGCTGGGTTATGTTTACACTGCCCAGGGCTGCACCGTACTTGCCTTGTAGACAGTTAATAGATTTCATTCCCTAACTCTGACTCCTTCAGATTCCCTTTGCCCAGAAATTTGTTACATAGGAAATGAGTCCAAAGCTAGGGAGTGACATTAGAAAACAAGAGATAAAGGGACTATCTACTGCTCAAATCCATCCACTACCCTTCTTTCACTAACACTGAACTCACATATTTGTGGTCATAGTTACAGAAACATGATCAAGACAGAATTACTGTAGGAAGTAATGCCAAAAGATTCTGCATCATCTTTCTAATATTAAGCAAAAATTAGTATCTAGGAAAGTGTATAGAAATGGAACACACATGAGTAAACTTTCTCAGGATACTCTTGCAATCTATAGAAAGCTGCAGCACAAGGAATTTCTGAAGAAGAAATGCTGATGTGTTTGTAGTTAATAATTGCTGATGCAAATTTCTTCATGAACTTGTATAGTCTCCACTTGAATTAAAAAAAAAAAAATTAGCATTTACAATGTCTTATGGCAGGAAGTGTGTGAAGATTAACTTTTCTTCTTTTGAATGTCATACCTAGCTTTTTTCGATAGCCTGTGGTGCTTTTATTGAAAGCAAGAATGATCAGTCTGTCCCTACTCTTCAAACCACTCATGACTGTATTGACTCCTATTATATCTCCATCATTTTCCCTACAGTTTTTCCATGCTTAAATTCCTATCCTGTTTACACAAAACATTTAGAGGCACTGAACTTGCTTATTAATTCTACGAAAATGCACTGGTTACTTCAGGGCAGGGCTGATGGGCTGAAGCAGTCTATCTCAGCTGAGAGTACTGAAACAGTAAAGGTGTCTCTGTATCCTAAATGTCATTGGCACTCTCTGGAAGGACACAGCTTTGATGGATGGACCACTAAGTGCATAAGGAATTGACTAGATGGCTGCTCTCAAAGAGTTGCAATCAATGGCTCAATGTCCAGATGGAGACCAGTGATGAGTGGAGTCCCTCAGGGATCGGTACTGGGACCAGTGCTATTTAACATATTTGTCAGCGACAAATTGGCAAGTTTGCCAATGACATCAAGCTGTGTGGTGTGGTCAACACATTGGAGGGAAGGGATGACATCCAGAGAGACCTTGACAGGCTGGAGAGGTGGGCCTGTGCCAACCTCATGAAGTTCAACAAGGCTAAGTGCAATGTCCTGCACCTGGGGTGAGGCAATCCCAAGCACTAATGCAGACTGGGTGATGAGTGGATTGAGAACAGCCCTGCAGAGGAGGACTTGGGGGTGCTGGTTGATGAAGCACTTAATATGAGCTAACAATGTGCGCTGACAGCCCAAAAAGCCAACCGTATCCTGGGCTGCATCAAAAGATGCATGGTCAGAAGTTCAAAGGAGGCTATTCCACCCCTCCACTCTGCTCTAGTGGGACCCTACCTGGAATACTGCATTCAACTCTGGAGCTCCCAACACAAGAAGGACATGGATCTATTGGAGAGGGTCCAGAGGATGGTTACAAAGATGAGTAGAAGGCTGGAGCACCTCCCCTGTGAGGACAGGCTGCGAGACTAGGGTCTGTTCAGACTGGAGAAGAGAAGGCTCCAGGGAGACGTTTTAGCAGCCTTCCAACATCTGAAGGGGGCCTACAGGAAAGCTGGAGAGGGTCTTTTCATAAGGGCATGTGGTGATAGGACAAGGAAAGGAACTAGATGATCTGAAAGGTCTCTTGCAACTCCAGCCATTCTATGATGATTCCATGATTGTGGCTGAGCAGTGATAAATACTTGAAGGGAACCTACAGGAAGGCTGGAGAGGGACTTTTCATAAGAGTGTCCAGAGATAGGACAAGGCGAAATGGTTTTAAACTGAGGGAAAGTAGATTTAGACTGGATCTTATGAAAAAGTTCTTCAGTACAAGGGTGGTGAGATTCTGGAATAGTTTACCCAGAGGAGCTGTGGATGCACTCTCCCTGGAGGTGTTCAAGCCAGGTTGGGTGAGGCCCTGAGCACCCTAGTCTAGTTGAGAGGCATCCCTGCCCATGGCAGGGAGGTTGGATTAGATGATCTCTAAGGTCCCTTCCAGCCTAAGCCATTCTATGATTCTACGATTCTATGAAGTACATAAGCCTAGATTATTTTCCATCAGGACAAGTCAGCGTTTTTTGTAAGATATCAGCAGAGATATTGATGACTTGAATATAGTTGGAGAAATATTCCTGAGCAGACTGGATCCAGATGTAGTCACAGCTAAATCCAACTGTTTCATTTAAGAGGTAACCCACTCCCAACACTCTAATATTACAATTACAGTAATCAGATGTAGGTAGCACTGTGTGTCTTCTGCATATAGTTGGCACTTGGCTTTGTACCAGTGGCTGAAATGAGACTGTGTGGAATTTATATTCCATACTATACTTGTTCTTCCTGATCAGGGAAACAATTGGAGAGCACTGTGACTTTCAGTCTACTTCTGCTAAAATTTCCTTCCAGTGGAAAAGAGAACATGTTAAGCGATATAGCCAGGATGCAAAGAGGATGCACACAGTTACCTGTGTCTGCAGGCTGAACAGGACTGGGAAGGCAGCTATATTTAAAAGTTAATAAATCAGTTGAACTGAGTTTCAATTTCTCATTATTATCTATTGGTATGAAGTAGGAGGGATCTCTGAACACTTTTAGATACAAGTTGCTTCTTTCTGATGAGACAAGTTTTTATTAGTGGTACATGATGCAAGTAAGATTGGGAAGATAAAAACATATATCTGTCTTCTATACGAGGGATACCCACAATTTATGATCTTAAATCTGTGTTAGTTCCATGTCCTGTCTAAGGTCCAGTTTATATACTTTAAAAAAAAAATAATATTTAGGCTTGTAGCTAGCTGTCATGGGTGGAGTGACATGCTTTTCTCTTAAAGGAGAATTAGCGATGTGTTTGTTGATATAAACCAATGCTTTACGAAAGCTTGATAGTAAATATGACCATGGTTTAACAAGACTCGATGGCAATGTACACTTGATTATTTACTGCATAGAGGACAGAGTCAGACAAAACTGTCAGAGAGACCTTCCCATTGAGTCATGAGATTCAGAAAGGACCCCCTTGCATTCTAAACTCCTTCTTAGAAAGGATCTATGTGCAGCTGAATCCAGACTTACTCCCAGACTTGGTCAATGCTTTATGTCTCAAGGGTTATATGTGCCTAATCGATCTTTTATATGACTTAGCTAAGATTTCAAAGTTTCAGTGCACTTATCCTCGATTCACTTAACGAGTATCTGACATGATAAGGAATTTCTCGACCTCACAGAGTAACCCTGATAGGTGTCCCTGCTCAAGAGGAGATCCTGGCATGCAGCCTGTTGCTGTGCAAGAGAACTCAATGGGCTCTGGGCTCTCCACTATATGTGGAGTAAGATAATTGACTTCTAGTCATATTTACATACCAACTACAGATATTAAGTTTCTTCCAAATTTGTCTTGAATCACGCATTGACCAGTACTGTGGTTAGGTAGGTACATTGCTCTAATTAGCCCTTGGCTACTGTGTTATTTTCTGTCTCTCCCTCAATCCACATGACCAGACACATTCATTATGACCGGTCGCCAGTGATGATTTTTCCTTGAGCAGGGTTATGGGAAATACAGGTCAGATTGGGACGGGGAGGAACACACCGTCACCCTAGTGCTTGGGCGTTTGTTGGGATGAAAGTTGTGTGTGCTGCTGGGGTAAATTTTGTTGTGTTTTCAAAGTATTCAGGTACCACCAATATGAATTAATAGAAAATAGTATAAGTACTATGCTATTATTATATGATCTTTTTAAAATCAGTACTTCTGAAATGATGGTATATGTTGATAAATGATGAAAACTTATGATGATAACCAAAATCATTTTAAGATTAATAGTATCAGAGGAATGAAATATAGGATTCTACTGCACTGAAAGAACTCAAACAGCCGGAATTTATGGCTGCCTAAAATTTAGTGGAGCCTAATATTATTTTTAAAATACAATCTTGCTAATACTGGCTAGCATTTGTACAATGCAGACAGATCTTAGTGAACTGGTGATGTATTTTTAGATTATCATTTAGAATTCAAGCCATGAGAGTAGGGACTAAAACCCATTGTCCTCTGAGATCATATTGGTTTGTTGTATTGAAGGGGCCACGATACATACACGTTTGATAAGGAAGCCAAAGGACCTTAAAGAACTTGGAAACTGTATGTTAACCAATAAAAGAAAATCTTTCAGACTGGTGAAGGAGTATGTTGCTTTCTTCATCCTGTGTGCTGTTTAACATGGATGTGTATGCAGTCATGAGGACTGACAGATTTGAGTTTATTTCAAGAGAGCAAATATTTTATGACAGCAAAAGCATCTTCAGTCTTTTCAGCTGGATTCTTTGTCGGTGTTGTACAACCCAATATTTTTGTTTCCATATGGATAATAATGAAAAGATATCAGTGAATAAATCTACGTCCCAACAGGTAACGTGGTTCAAAAGCATTTTGGGGAATTACATACAGTTCTAAAAAAAGAGACCCCTCTGAATATTTGGACATCAATCTTAGATAGCTGAGAACTGTAAAGAGAGTGGCTTTCACTCCATGCTTGGGGCAAAGTGTATTATGTAGCATCATACTGGCAAAAACTATTACTTCGTTGACAGCTTTTACAGTTTTTATACATGGTCTCCCTGTAGAAACTTCAGTGTGAGTCATGGGAATTAACTGCAAATGGCCTGAGATTGCCTGGAAAAGACATGAGAGTATCCATAATTATAAAGTATTTGAGTCTCTGTGGTAGCTTCTGCCTTCACAGAGAAGTAATTAAAAGTTATGAAAGGATGAAAGGAAGCTGAGAATACTGTGTACGTCTCAGGCTGCAATTTCAGAATCTTGAGAGAGTGTTATTATCATTTAAAGTCTCTAACATGAGAAATTCAGTAATAGCTATAAACTGTGGTATAACTTTCATTCTCAAACACTAAAAATCTGCTATCTAATGAATGCATGATGGTCTTAGCTCAGTGTAAAGTGCATCACCTTTTTCAAGCTTTCCAACGCAGTCTGCAGCATTGTTAAATTCAGATTAAATGTAAGTAATGTTATGATGATAGTGGAGTTCATATACTAACACTGCATCAAGCACTAAAAAACAGTGAAGCACTGTTTTGTGGCTGTCATGTTAGCAATAATGAAAGCATAAGCAAGAACCGAATGAGCCTATCTTTTGAAGAGTCGTTAGTTGGGTTTTTTTTCCTTTGAAAATCACTTCAATATATGCAAAATTATTTTTCCACAATTTTTCCAAATTTCTAGTGGGTGACATATTTGATCTGCTATCATCAGGTTTCTTGAGACAGCAAATACAACACCATATTGCAAATCACTTTTCTTCAGGAGGTATAGTGTATTAATTGGTTTTGTCCAGAAGAAAATAAAGTTTGTAACTTTTATTATTTCAATAAACAACTCATACCCCACATACAGTGTGTCAAGGGAGAAAAAAATAAAAGGGAAATCTTTCCTAAATATATTATGTCAGAAGAAGAAATTAAAAATATGCTCATTTATGTTTCCAGAACTAATAATTTTTGCATATAACATCTTTGATGAAAATTAAATCCTATAATCGTGTGATGGGAATTTAGGAAGCACAAGAGTCCTTCACTTTGGATGTAACAGTATTTGATTTACCAACAGAGATTATATATATATATATTTGTGTTTGTGTTTATGTTTTCATCTAGTTTAAAGAAGAAATCTAGATGCTGCTGTCTGTACAAAAGAATCATTAGATGCTCTCTTTTATCTTAAGTGCATGAAGGAATCGCAGTTATGTCCTGATGACAGTCTCCTAAACTTCAGTGACCCTCTCAGTCAGAAAAGGTTTTAAGCAACTGCCTAAAGCATTTATTGAAAAATTATGCTCTTGTCTATTGGGACCAAGCTGCTTTATAATCAACTATCTAGGTAATCCTTGCAGTATTTGGATGCAGTTAGTGGGTAATGTTATCAGTATGTTAGTTACTGAAACTGTGGCAGATGTCTTGTGCATTAAAGGCAGACTTTCAAATTGTCCTATTTTCATGAATTATTTAACATAAATTATTAGCTTTTCAAACATTTCACGGTTTTTGAGAACACTTGTGCTTACAGTGAGAGCAAAGGGCGACACTCATGTGGTCCCAAATCACCAGACTTTGCTGTTTAAATGGAGTTGCTTAATGTCATTTCAGTTCCTCCTCAATGGTAAGTACTTCTATGGACAGGGTGAATTTAACCATCTAAGTTAGCGTCGTGGTACCCATACATATTCGGTTGGGAATATTACCTGCAAAATGCAGTTTAGGAGAAACTAAGATTTTTTTCTCCTGGATAGTACAGGAAGTGTAAGTGACCCATCCCAAGCAAGCAGCGTAGATGAGGTTGTCCCAGGTTTTGCACCCTCTGTCCTTCAGTACTACCTCAGAAGGCCTTGCACCTTCAAATGCCCTTGCCTACACTACAGGCAATGTGTTGGTTATGCAATACATTTGTAGTTCGTGTTTTCAGAAAACAAGTCTACTGGGCATTAGCACAGTCCTCAAATTATTTCAAACTATTTCAAATGCTTTGAACTGAATAGAACATCCTGTCTCTTTCTTTCTCACTCAGTTTTGTCTTATGGTAACAAAAGCACAGTATGAAGCCCGAAGTTGAAACCTATGAGGTCTTGATGCAGCCAATTTGCTATAGATGGGACTAGCCATAAGTGGCCCTTCCTGCCTTATGATCCCACAGTGAACATATTCAGCAGCATGTATGTAGCATTAGTAGACATTTGTGTTGAAGAAATGTATGAGGGTGATGCAATGAAGTTTGTGGAGATGAAAAAAAGATAAGGGAGAGCCTTCCACTGAGTCACGAGGTTTAGAATGGATCCCCTTGCCTTTTAAACTCCTGATGGAGCTTAGGTGAAGCTAGATCCAATCTTAATCCTAGACTTAGTCAACTGTTTATGTCTAGTGGAAGGGATATAAAGGGTAAAGAAAACCTCCTCTTCAATCATGAGATTCAGAATGGCCTCCAATTGCTCTCTAAATTCCTTCTCGCAGAGCAGTCTGTGTGGCTGGATCCAGTCCTAGTCCCAGACCTAGTCAATGGTTGGTGTCTAAAGGATTTAGACACAAGGATTTCATTAGTATTAATTTAGCATGCTATCAATCACTTGCTGAGGATCTGTTGCAAACAAGGGGTCTCACTGCCTTGGATAAGGAAGGATCTCTTAGCAACCTTGAGAGGCATTCCAGCTCAAGAGGAGATCACCACCATGCAGCCACACGGCCTAGTAGCGAGATCTCAAAGGAAACTCACTTTCACTGTCGTATTTATGGGATAAAGTGGTTGGCTTGTAGTCAGATCTCATACAATGGGAAAGGTATGCACGAGACTCCTTGTACCCACAACTTTATTTGTTCCCTGATAAATGAGTCTTGGAGAAGCCATCTGCTATTCATGCGTTAATTCCATGATTGATGTTTCAAGCTCATATGCAACAGTGCTCACTGGGTCTCTGCTCCTTTGTGGGTTTCCTAGAGGAGTTCTTGGCCTAGTTAAGACTTAGACTTTACCTCCTTTGGAACCTGTACCAAACTACTTCGAGTTTGGTTAAGGCATGGGGGGTGCGAGTACAACCATCATAGACAGCTTCCATACCTTCAGCAGCCAATTCAAAGATGGCTTTTGTGCGTAGCTCTATTCCTTGATAGCAAGCTATGTTACTGCAAATTACTAAAGACTAAATTAGAGATAATGATGAAGAGAAAACTCATTAAGGATAATACGTTAAAAACAATGAACCAGTACCTTCTATAGTAACAAAACCATTAAACATTTTGTCTCATATTAATAGTGCTTTACATTTTGAATGTAAGTTGTTTACAAATTTTAGTGAGGTAGGTAAATAAGTCTAAAATACTTCTAAAGTATTTCTCAAGTAAAATGAAACATTTAACTATGGTTCAGTATTTTTGATTAAAAAAGAAATGCAGTTTATTATTTTTATGCAGTGGACGCATTCCCATTTTTTGCGTGCCTGCATTGTCAATTGACCGCATGTCTTGTCATTCATACCGAAGATGTTGGTACTTTTCACAGGAAATTGGACACACTTCAGACTGATTATTGTAGGTAATGATTTTGTGAAACAAAATAAGTCTTTGATTTGCGCTAAATGATGAGAGGTGTCTGTTGCATTGCATGCATTGAATAACAAGTATCCATGCTATTTATAGAGCAACAGCTGATTAAAGAAAATATAATCTGTAGTTCTTTTCAATAAGGTTAGTGCTGTTGCATTGATTTTTTTTCTGTTTCAGATAAAGATCATATGCAAGAATTGTTTGTAAGTAAAATAAAGGTAAATAAGTATTACAATTTCTGTGTTCTAAAACTAAATTTTTAGTCTTGTTTCTTTTATCACTATGATCTGTCTAATTTAGAGTATATTTATGTGAAAAAAACAGTTGGATTTTAAATACTATGACATTGCCACCTTATAGAGGGCTAGCAGTAATTTTTCTCTGACATATATTCACTGGTAATCAGATTTCCACATCATATATTCTATGAAAGGAGAGAAATAAATAAATGGAATACAAGACCTGACTCGTTGACAGAGTGATGTAATGAGACTCCATAGGAGACACCCAGAAAACATTATTCTAAGAGCTACAGTTTGATCCAGCTCTTGAGATTAGTGAAAAGGAGATTTCTCCTGCTGAAGTTCTGACACCTATAGTGTGTTTACATCTAAGTGAGTCTTTTAGACTTCCTTTGACTGAACACTAATATGAATGTTAAAAAAAGATCAGATAACTTGAATGCTTGATGTTTTATTCTGGGTGCTACGAAGATTTTAAAAGTTTGTAATACGTTGCTTGTTTTTCTGGCACCATGGTTAAATATATCTGAATATCATTTATAATAATTAATTTAGCTTTAAATATAATGTAAATTACATAGCATACCTAAGGGCTAGAATTTAGAGAAACGTATCCATTCATGAAATTCCTATTTCGGTCAAAAGACAATGGCTGTTTCAACTCAAAGATAAAGTCTTAAATGGGTTAAACATTAATTCAGTATTTATTTAGAATTAATATAAATACTTTTCATTTTAAGAATTATATCATATTGGCACGTAGTCATATTTCTTATTTGTTAATGTGCATAAACTTTCCTTTCAGAGCTAAGTAAGTGTAGATTTGGAAAATGTATTTTAAATCTTGATGTCTTTTGGGGTTAGATATCCAGTCTTCAGGCAATCTCTCCACTGCTTGCCATGGCATAAATAACTGAAAAAAAACCTCAAAAAAAAAAATCAGCATTTAGTGCTAAATGCTAAGTATTTTACTGCACAATGACTATCATCACTGTATAATAACATCTGACAAATAGGCTATTACCATCAGAGGGGAGGTTTTTAAATCAGGCTTTAACTACTTTTATAAAAGGCTTGGAAGGTAATCACTGAAATTATATATTTTTTGTGTGTGTGTTTATGCTTCTGTCTGGAGTCTTTAGAGATTTGCCAGTTAGTTACAATCTATCTACTACCTGTTGTGAAACACTGGTAACGAGATAATATAAGCAATTAGAAGAGCATTGCTCACTCCTAAAGAAGTGTTATTGCCTTAAATGAATGTTTCCAAAGGGAACACACAATAGTGTTTCAGTGACATTTTTTCATTCCTGTATTTTCCCAAAGATACCTTTTGTTTCTTACGTATCTTGTGTAATCAGTAACTCACAGGTGGCCGCAGAATAGTGCTAGTGCAGTAAATATACTCCCTTGGGAGTGAGTAACATTTCACAGAAAACAAGGTCAGTCTATGATCCTTTCACACATGATGTCAAAACAGTATCTTAAAAACGCTTCTTGGTTATATTTAATGTTATGTTTCTTAAACATTTCAAAATCTGCAGTCTGCCCTTAGATTTGCCACAGTGTTACACACTAAGGGTGAGAATTACATGCTTGGGCCTCACCTCTTAGCATCCAGATGTAAACCTATGTATCTCATGCTTGTCATACTGTGCTCCATGTTTTTTTCCCAGCCTGAGACCCTGTGTTCCAGCTGGTCACCCTAGCTTGTGACTCACTGAGTGCTTCTCATGTGGGGAGACAAGACATTGTAAGACAGAGCAATATGCAGGCCTCTCATAAGGCAAAACAATGAGGTGAAGCTGATTCCTTCATCCCCTGGTCTGCCAAGGGCTCTGCTGCTGTTTTACCTCTTATTTCTGACAAAATAAAGTGACCCTGATGTTTTTCACACTGTTAATAATTTCTAAGACAGTAGGAAGGCACCTGCTAAGTGGTTACTAGAAAAAATAGTGAAATTAATTGGAGAAAATGTATCGCCCTAGTATGCACCTAAGGACATCGCCCTTTTAGCTGTCAGGTGAATGTCTCTCCCTACTGAAGAAGGTTGATCAGTAGGCTTCTGCCTTGTTCTTGAATGGTCTCCATTATGGACAGTGAGCTCTGGAACCCAACCTAGTGGAGATGAGTTCTCATGGCCAAGGATGACCCCCCCATACACAGGTTGGACGCATCCACATTGTATAAGATTTGGTTGTGCATCTCTTCTGGGCCCCAAGTGTAAAATTTAAAACGAAAGCAGACACTTTTAATGTGTGGCTTTAAAAAAAACAAACAACCCAAAACAAAACACAGCTCACCAGAATGATATATTTTAATATGAAACTGAAGGTAAATTTTCATTGAGCTATTGTCTGACATGAAAGCATGTGATGGCATTTCAGGAGATAAGATTTACTGGAATGTTGTTGGAAGATAGTACAGGAGAGTAAAGAAAACATCTGCTGCACTATTTTATCCATATCGCTTAACTCAAAAAAAAGAGACTAAGGTTTGAATGCAAAGTTATTTGACAGTGTAGATGTACCCTTCATTTGATTTTGAATAGGTCTATGTCTAGTTAGATTATGGCTCTGGAAAAGTGAAGAATTGAGTTCATGAGGGTACCAAGCTCTTTATGTATTTTACTCGTCTCTCTCTTTCTACAGTCTGTAAAAAATATTTGTAAGGTAAATAGACCATGTAACTCCTTTTGTTTTCACAAAAAGGCTAGGTGATCTTTACAAAAAAATATTGAGAAATTATTTTCCGGAACCAGAAGTGTTTAGAGTTTATCTGTGACTCCTTTCTTGGAGCTAAAGTAGGAGAACAAGTAAGTACTCCTGCCTTTATACTCAGCCCTACAGAACATAATATACTCAGAATGAGATGCAGGAAAAAAAAAAAAAAAAGAGACTGCAACACTAAGAATGTATAATTATCATACAGACTACTATTATATTTGTTTGGAGTTGGTTATTTTATTTTGATTTATATACTATTTTTCTTACAACTGGTCTTACAGCTTGTCTTACAGTTTAAAGGGACACTGTTCATCAGTTTTCAGGCAACTAAAAAACTATTTCTTGTTTTCCCCTTAATGTATTTGTTAGTTTAACCGTCTGCTGATTTTACATATGTTATTGACTACTAAAGGCTCAATTACAACAAAAAGCAACATTCATGCCTCAAGAATGAGAGCTTTTTACCTACTAAAGAATGCAGATTAGTTTGCAAAATCCAGCGGTGTGGTCAGCCCAAGTCAAAGCTCTCAAGCACATTTTTCCCTCTGTTTTGATAACATGTAAATAGGAAAGCTCTTGGCCACCACATGCTGTAAAATGAAGGAGGAACCTATCTGATAGACCATAAAAATTATAGCAGTTTACTTGTACTGCCATTCTGTTTTCTTTAAAAACTGAACAAAATACAAATGTATTAAAATTAATATATTTATACTATGTCTCATGGTAAGGAGAAACAATAGCTGTATTTGCTATTAATTAGCACATTCTGCATGGTGAGGATAGAGGTGGCATTTATTCCTTCTGCAGCCTCTTGCCTCCTTAATAGATTGGAGGTCTGACTGGTCAAATCATCAAGGAAATCAATGTCTAGAGACTACTTCATATTGTTTGCTACCCTTGTAGAGATGATAGACCTTAAGGAAACCTATGGGTGGTACTTGCCACATTAATCTCCTGCCAAATCTAGTCTACGTGCTATGCAGTTGAAATCAAAATGAGCTCAGTTGATGGAAAATACAAAATAATAAATCATGAAGAGCCTCGATTAATAAAAGTCTAAAAGAAACTTTTGCCATTTGATCTGTAGAAACAAAATATTTCCAATGGCACATGTGTAGAGAAGCTATTTGCACTCATGCAGACCTTCCTCAAGGAGATCCTCACTTAACTGGAACTTTAACATCAGAAACTCAGGTTGACTTCACCAGGCACTGAATGATGGGAAGGTTTGTCTAAATTGTCCTTTCCTTTAGATGTACATTTTCTTTATTACCAAAATGGGATTGCTTCAAGAACATGAGTTGTCATTGATTGAAAAAAAAGTACATGTTTATATAGATACACTGGGAAGCAGCTGGCGAAACCAATGGAATAAGAAGTCTTACATGCCATCTATATTTTTAAAAGGAGTTAAGGAACTTTGAAGTCACAGTGGATATTTAAGCTAGAACTCTGCAGTGTGAATACATCAGAAATACAAATCAGTGACAATCTCCAGGGTGCTGTTGTTGTTTAACCTCAGTCACCAGCCAAGGACCACACAGCTACTCTCTCAGTCCCCCTGTGGTGGGGTAAGGGCGAGAATCACAAAGGCAAAAGTGAGAAAACTGGTGAGTTGAGATAAAAACAGTTTAATAGGTAAAACAAAAGTTGTGCACACAAACAAAACAAAACAAGGAATTAATTCACCACTTCTCAGCAGGCAGATGTTCCATCTCCAGGAAAGCAGGGCTCCATCACACTTAACGGTTACTTGGGAAGACAAATACCATCGTTCCAAATGTCCCCTCTTCCTTCATCTTCTCCCATCTTTATGTACTGAGCATGATGTCATATGCTATGAAATACCCTTTTGGTAAGCTGGAGTCAGCTGTCCTGGCTGTGTCCCCTCCCAGCCTCTTGTGTCCCCAGCCTACTCACTAGTGGGGTGGCAAGAGGAGCAGAAAAGGACTTGACGCTGTGTAAGCACTGCTCTGCAGTAGCTAAAACATCCCTGTGTTATCATGACTACTTCCAGCACAAATCCAAAACATAGTCCCATACTAGCTACTGTGAAGAAAATTAACTTTATCCCAGCCATAACCAGCACAGGTACTATCCAGCAAGAAGTAATTTCACAGAATCACAGAATGTTACTGATTGGAAGGGACCTTGAAAGATCATCTAGTCCAACCCTTCTGCCAGAGCAGGATCACCTAGATTAGGTCACACAGGAACATGTCCAGGCAGGTTTTGAATGTCTCCAGAGAAGGAGACTCCACAACCTCTCTGGACAGCCTGTTCCGGTGCTCTGTCACCCTCAACATGAAAAAGTTTTTCCTTATGTTTACCTGGAACCTCCTAGGCTCCAGCTTGCACCCATTGCCCCTTGTCCTATCATTGGGCATCACTGAGAAGAGCCTGACTCTGTCCTCCTGACACTCGCCCTTTACATATTTACAAATGTTAATGAAGTCACCCCTCAGTCTCCTCTTCTCCAAGCTAAAGAGACCCAGCTCCCTCAGCCTTTCCTCATAAGGGAGACATTCTGTTCTCTTAATCATCTCTGTGACTCTGTGATGGACTCTTTTAAGCAGTTCCCTGTCCTTCTTGAACTGAAGGTTCAAGAAGTGGAGTGACGTGAAGTGAAAGTTCAACTGAAGTGAGTATGTTTTTGGAAAAATGAGTTTATAGCAAGTATTTGATTTTTTTTTTTTCTCTCTTAAAGAGAGGTAACAAAAAGCTGATAAATGAAAGTCATAGACATGATATGTCCATGCATTAATTTATAACTGCATTTTCAAAGTACTACGCAGGCTGTTAGCTAAGCAATTCCCATGAGACATGGCAAACGAAACCTTATTTTCTGCTTTCAAATTGTGGGTGCAGGAATGCTTTTTGTTGGTGAATACATTGCAGTGATGATCTACTGGTGTGGAATTCCAAGAGAGAGGAAATGTTTTAGATAAATGGTCAGAGGAAGTGAATGACTATGGATAAGTACTAAAGCAATTCTGTTCAATTTGTAAAGCCGTAACCCAGAGGAGGAGATGTGCAGTAGAGAGATAAAATTTCATGATGGTAAAAACCAGAGAGACATAGCAGTCATTGACAGAAAAAGAAAGTATAGTACAAAGTTACTTGGATAGACTAATTGCCAGAACCAAAAAATACAGTTCAATACTGAGAAATTTAAAGCCCTGTAACTAGAGGGAGTTTCATGTTAAAAATAAAAGAAAGCAATTTCAATAACCAAGCACAGTAGAATTCTGAAAAGTATCTGAGGACAATGATTATAAAGAATAACCAAACATTTTATTGTTATTTTTTCCCTATACAGATTCATAGTGTATTAAAGTGTGATACGTACTTCCCTCCATGTACTGAGAATAAAACAGCATGAACATGGCTGATTTGGTGCTTTGGGAGTCTTGTTGGCTCTTCTAAATTCACTTGGCAGTTCCAAGGGTGATGGCCTAAAATTCACTGCACTCCTAGTCCCTGTCTGCACGTTGTTGTTATGTCCCTGAGGAATCTCAGTCTGTCTTGTTGTAGGAAAAGCAGCAACATAGGAAATCTCAGCACTAGACTTTATAAGAGAAGGTAATTTTATTTTTAAGCAAAATTGGTTCCACTCATTCATGCTCCTACTCATATACTCATATGCATCCAGGGTGCTTATATGCAGGCTGCCTGTCCAGTGTTCCCTTCAGTGACCTGAAGGACAAAGGATTCCAGCTCAAGTCTTCCTCATATCTCATGGCTCTCACTTAGTTTGGCAGCCATATTGTTTTGGATATGCTTTTTCATACCTTCCAGGAGGTGACAGTGTTTGGTTTCTCTGTTCTGTGCTTGCTGCATAAGTTGTTCAGGATTTACTCACTGTACTTTGTTTCTTAAATTGAGTGTCTGGTCTCTGGGCAATCTGTAAATCTAGTGGACATCAGTGTATGACTTTCCCATAAACCCTCTCTTGTTTTTTCCTTCCATTTTTTTCCACACCAGATGTTACATTTCATCCTTCACACGTGATTATCTTAATAATTCTATTATGGTTCTCTGCATTGTTGAGTTGCTGTTCATAATATGACCTCATATCACAGAGGCAGTTAGGACAGATGGACATTCTTGATCTAAGAACAATCCCTTCAGGGTGGCAAAAAAATACGCTCTAAACCAGGCCCCAAAGAGCAGGGTAGAGGAGAGAATTTCTTTCTTGCAGCACCCAGAGCCAAACAGAAGGATGTTTCACTGCATCAGAAGAGCGGATGTTAGGCAGTTTTGGGGTTTGAGCTGTGTTTCAGTGCTTGTGGGATCATAAAATAGTTCAGGCTAGAAGGCACCTCAGGATACCATCCATCCTCTTGTTGAAAGCATGGTCAGTTACAAGGTCAGGTTGCTCAGGGCTTTATCCAATCAAGTCTGGAAAATCTCTGAGGACAGAGCACACAGCCTCACTGGCAAACTCTGTCAGTGTTTGACTGTGGTGAAAAGAGACTAGATTGCAAGGCTCAAGCAAATGATCCATTTGAGCTTCACTTCCAAGTTTAATGCACCGCTAGCAGGTTTTTGCAAACGTAATGGAAGAATGCACCATTACAATTCAAAAGCGTGAATACATTATAACAGCCTAAAAAGTACTCAAAATATTATATGTGTGTTTGTTAGTCACCTGCAGTTAGAAACTTACAGAATGCTGAATATTCTATTTACTTCTCCAGGTAAGGGCTCTCAATCCCGGAAAAGTAATCTTGTCCAGTGTTCTGTCCAACGAGAAAGGACCCCATACAGGCGAAGTGTAGCATCAGAGAGGTGACTCTCAATTCCTAACCCAAACCTTAAGAGTTTTTATCCCCTCATTTATATAACTGTGGGCAAGACTGTGCCTGAGTGGATTACACTGCCTGGATACACAAGGTTGTCATCTGAAACCGGCACTGAAACCCTCTGGCTTCTCTTTATCTTAGTTTCTCAAGCGACTGAATAGTGGTTTGGACTGAGACTCAGAGTGTAGTATTTGTTTGATTTCAAGACTCAGCTTAGGTTTCGGTTGTTTGAACGATGCAGCACTGCCCTGTTTGGTCTATGTCTCATGGACAACTTGGGGCTGAGTTATCTTACACAGCTCCCCACAGGTCATCTCTGCATAGATAGAGCCTCAAAACAATTTACAACACCCCCATGAGATGCCTGCATGCACTAGACAGTAACAAAACTTATTTATGAACTGAGCCAGAAGATCCATATATGCTGTGAAAAAGTTATTCCTGAGCAAGTTAGATAGATAGATACTCTTTGTTGCATTTTGTGGAAGCAAATTTCAGAATTTCCTGATTTGAAGACATATGGCCTGATTCATAAACAGATGATTGTGTAAGGTGGCAGAGAGAAATGGATGAGTAAGGCAAATGACTGTTTCTTTTCCCAGGCCATTCATAGTGGTCTGATCACACTGCAGTAAATCCATGCTCACAGCAAGAGTTAAGTCATGTTAGTGGACCTGTTGGGTGGATATTTTGAGTTGGTAGTATGGATCCTAACATTAGGCCGATGAAAAATAGATATCTGAATTAAATTTAATTAACTCAATTTGAGAATGTCAGCTCTCTGTGGAAAAAAAAAAAGAAGAGAATTGCGATTCAGGGAAAAGTAATAGAGGTACACTCTCAGTTGATGCTGAGGTAGATCTCCAGACTGCATGAACCTATGTCAAGTTATATCCTCAGAGGAATCGATCTGCTTAAGATAAATCTAAAGGACATGATTCCAATCCCAAAGGAAACAATTACCACCTCAAATGGGGTTCAAGGTGATAAGAGAGGTAAAAGTATATGTTTCATGGATGTGGCTGCATTAAATGGTGCAGAAGTTTACATACTGTTGCATGTCAGTGTCAGGAGTAGTCACATTGAACAGTGCCATTAGCACTGGTAGAATATTGTATCTGTTTTCAAATAATCAGGAGCCCTGTTGTTGATTTTACCCCCTTAACTTTCACAGAAGAGTTAGCTTGAGTAATTTTATGGGTTCTGTGAATTCATAACATGCAAAGAGCCAATAATACATGTACTTGATGAACTGCAAGTTCATGCAGACCTGTCATCATCTGTCAGGCTGTCCAGCCCCCATGTCATTCTTTCAAAGCTTTCTATTTTTCCAACATCATTTATAAAACTTTTAAACTGGGAATATTATATAAGGAATAATATCATTAAAGCTATATACATTTTCTATCATCTTGGCACTTGTCTGAGTTTTTGCAGGATTGTATATCTGAGAGTTTTGCAGCAATAACATGGGTATTCCTTACATATGGGAAGGGATTCACCTACTTTTAAATACCTAGAGTGAAACACCTCTGCCTAGGCTAAGAATGGTGGATTCTGTTTGTAGCCAAACAGAAAACATCTTCAAAATGTGAGTCATTCTAAGCTTGGTACTTTAGATAACTATCTCTGGAGGAGATTAATTCACTTCTAGAAGTGCCTGCCTCTTCGTTGTCTGTTGGAGGAGACAGGATTTACCTTATTCTAATCCATATTTAAATATCTAATTTGAATTAAGGCAGATAGCACCTACCATAGTATCATTGCATTTTTATTTTACTGCTTTCTGTACAACCATTTCTAGCTTTACACAGGTGATCTGCATTCCTTGTCTTAATATACAAATGGCCTTGCCAAATGATTCAGATCTGTTTTCTTATGGAAATGAATAGATTCAATGCAAGATAACCAGAATGCTAAAGGGAACACAGAAGCTTGCAAGTCTGAGAGAATCTGAGTTTATAGCAAATGATAAGTAATAGTGCTTAGCATCTTGAAGAAATTGCTTAAGCACTGTGTATAACTTAATCTGTATTATTATTCCCTAAAATAAGCTAGAAGAATTTTTCAAGTCTGCAGGTAACAAATTACTACCCACCAGTAAAGGCAGTAAACAAATGAAAAGGACAGATAAGAAAGCAGAACTGAATTTCAGCTGGAGTGAAGCAAAAATCATGTTCTTCACTGATATTTCAGTACCTAAGAAGATATTCTCCTTCTTGTGTTTATTTTTTTTAAAAATATGAGGAATTCCAATTTATGATTTTTTAACCTTTTTTAAAAAATTATTATTAGAGGCCTCATTTGTAGCTTTGTGAGCTCACAGCTGTGAGATAGGAAAGCCATCACTGAAGAATTCTAAATGAGAGTTAGTCATAGAAAATATTCCCTAGTCAACAAAGAGGATTGTTCTATGTCAGTTGGATTTCATTCTTGACTCAAAATATCATTAATACTGACATGCTGGAACTGATGACCAAATGGGTTGATGAAGGGAGAGCAGTGGATGTCATATACCTTGAATTCAGTAAGGCTTTTGATACTGTTCCCCATAACAACCTCGTAGGTAAACTCAAGGAATGTGGGATAGATGATCGGACTGTGAGGTGGACCGCGAACTCACTCAACAACAGAGTTCAGAGGGCTATGATCAGCAGCACAGAGTCAAGCTGAAGGCCTGTGGCCAGTGACGTTCCCCAGGGATCAGCACTGGGTCCAGTTCTGTTCAATATCTTCATCAACGACCTGGATGAGGGGATAGAATGCACCCTCGGCAAGTTCGCTGATGATACGAAACTGGGAGAGGTGACACACAGGAAGGCTGTGCTGCTGTCCAGCGAGATCTGGACAGGCTAGAGAGCTGGGCAAAGGTGAATCTCATGAAGTTCAGTAAGGACAAATGTAGAGTCCTGCATCTGGGGAGGAATAACACCAGGCACCAGTACAGATTAGGGGACGTCCTGCTGGAAAGCAGCCCCATGGAGAAAGACCTTACAGTCGTAGTGGATGGTAAGTTAACCATGGGACAGCAATGTGCCCTTGTGGCCAAGAGGGCCAATGGGATCCTGGGGTGCATTCAGAAAACTGTGTCCAGCAGGTCTAGGGAAGTTCTCCTCCCCCTCTACTCTGCCCTGGTGAGACCACACCTGGAATACTGTGTCCA
>VWZK01006919.1:0-17869 GCA_013396935.1 Baryphthengus martii
GGTAATGTATCTTTCTGATATTTGTTGGACTGGTTTTTGCCTGGCTATGTTGGGATACGGGGCATGGTCGATATCTTGTGTTATTGTATTTTTGGCTCAGTTTGGCTTTTCTGTTGTGTCACCCCCAGTGAATGGGTTTATTTCTTCCTTTGTTCCCCCCATGGCTGGCCATACTATAGCATTTTTGTGGTCTGTAGAAATAGATAATAAAACCTGCATGAGTTTCTCTGTATGTTTTCTGCTGATGGCTGCCTCCTTTTTGCTGGGCTATGTAGTTAGCAAAACATCAGGTCACTGGTTGAGAAAGTCCCTTGGGAGGCAGCTCTGAAGGGCAAAGGGTTCTACAAAGGCTGGACATTTTTCAAGACTGTGCTCTTAGAGATGCAGGAGCGGGCTGTCCCCATGTGCCCTTAGATGAACCTGCAGGGAAATCGACCGGCCTGGCCAAAAGGGGGCTTTTATAGGAACTTAGGAAAAAGAGGGGAGTTTATCACCTCTGGAAGAAGGGGCAGGCTACCCAAGAAGAGTATAGGGATTTAGTTAGATCATGCAGGAAGAACATCAGGGAGGCAAAAGCCCAGCTGGAACTCAGTCTGGCCACTGCTGTAAGAGATAATAAAAACAGGTTTTACAAACACATTAACAATAAGAGGAGAGACAAAGAGAATCTCCATCCCTTACTGGATGTGAGGGGAGAATTATGTCACCAAGGACGAGGAGAAGCCTGAGGTACTTAATGCCTTTTTTGCCTCAGTCTTTAATAGACAGAGCTCTTATCCTGGAGGTAGACAGTTCTCTGACCTGGAAGATAAGGATGAAGAGAAAAACAATCTCCTCACAATCCAGGAGCAAGTAGTTAATGATATGCAATGCCACCTGAACTCCCCCTTCCCTGCAAAGGGAGGATAAAAAGGGGAATGAGGAAGAAACTGGAAGTTAAGACTATGAAAAAAATTTAGTAAGTAACAGAGATGACAGGGAAAAGGAATATCAAGGGCAGAGGGATATCCAAGCATATACAAAACTAGCTCTCTGATGGCGAGGGATTGTGCAGAGCACGTGGAGCCAGGCCCGGCCGTGCTGAGCGGTGGTCCCAACAGCAGCGCAGCCCAAGTGAGAAACAAAAGACAGAGAAGCTTGAACTTCCAGTCCCTTTTATAGAGCGTGGCAGGGAAGGGGAGGGAGTACCAGCTGCCCTCTGACTCCTCAGGGGCCTAGGCTTACCACCTGTTTGTCCCCCCTCAATCTGTTAGCTCTTAAACCACAACACTCTGTCTCCTGCTGCTACAGTGATTCTAAGGTAAAATCCAGCTCATGTCTTGTTCCTTCACTGCCACTTGTTTAAGTACATCTATATAAACCTAATCTTCAGTGTTTGATAGAGCACTTCTTTAGGTAAGTGGCTTTTAACTTGTATTTATTTACATAGTTTGTATTTAGCTACCACTGTTAATATTTACAGTAAATGCATACTAGAACCTGGAAAGATATTAACCTAAATCATCTTTTTTACCATGCTGGAGTATAAAACTTCCATGGTCATACAAATAGGACACATGCACGCTGACCACTTGTATTCAATATTAGGTGTCACACAAACAAGCACAACCTCTTTTAATTCCTTTTAATTCATCACAGATGTAAATTTGATGGTCTCAACGTATTTCTTATTTAGACAAGGGCTAGTCTATGCCATAACTCCTTACTCTCGCATAATACAATCCTAACAGTGGGGAAAAATCTTTTAAGTCGGAAACCATATAATACGTTTAAAAGCTGAGTGGAGACATTTATATAGAACTCTGGTTTGCTTTCAAAGAGCATCTCCTTCATAAATACTTGCAGTGTATCATACTTTTGAAAAAAAAGAAAATTCCTTTTCTTATTTCTCTCCTACTTTTTAACTTTCTTTGTTATGATTATGGCTATCTCACTGTTCTATAACATTGACTGTTCTACTTGACGGGTTCTTTTGTTGTGCTTGTATTAACTGTGCATTTATTTTTAATCTATTTTTTTTTAATCTTGAAGGAAAATAGTATTGTCCTGCCCTCAATCAGCTAATCAGTACTCCCACACTCAAAGCAACTCTATATAGATCTTTTTCTCTGCAAGACTTAGTATTAACGTCAAAAGTAGGAGTTGAGGGAACAGATGTTTCTTTATCAGTCCTTTTTCAAAAAAAGCATGCAGTATTAGTAAAAAAAAAAAACTGCAAGAGAGCTCTTACAAGATGTCCTTCATGCTGCAATACTTCTGACCCATCCTTTAGTCTCTTTTCAATCTATGCACATGAAATTCTCCCTTTTATATTGTTTAAATTGACTCATATTTGTATTCAGCAATGGCGTATGAAAAAGGAATCAGAAATTTCAGATTATTTTTAACTGGGTACTGGAGGGGAGGGGAGTGTAGGAGAAAAACTTTACAACATTTTGGAACTTTCCATGTAACAACGCTCAAAAGTTTAACTCAGTTGTGTACTCTTTAGTATAATAATACACCTTATGTGTTCATATATAACAGTGTAAAGTATGTAAAAAATGTCACTATTATTAGGTTTGTAACTGAATGGAGAATTACATTTTAGAAATATTTTGCACCTTATTGGATAGAGGCATAAATTTCTATAAAAATGCAAGGGTGTGGAAAATTAGACCCAATAGATATATGTGTTCCAGTCTAATTCTTGCCACATGCCTCTGGAGTTGATCAGGAATTTTTATGAGGGGAAATTCTGTAAGATTAAATCACCAGAATGATCTTCTGAGTGGATATCTCTCAGGCACATCAGTAGCTGTTTGGTATTTTTACTGGATGTTTTTGAAGCAGCATCATTTCTATGCTCTAGTTAGAAAGTTGTTTTCTGATGAGTGAGTGGTGTAGTTACTATAATGGAGTGACTACATCAGTGAACAAAGGAAGATATATGGATGTCATCTATCTGGGCATCTGTAAGGCCTTTGATTCAGTCTCCCACAACACCCTTCTCTCTACATCTGAGAGATTTGGATTTCATGGGTGGACTATTCAGTGGATGAGGAATTGGTTGGATGGTCGCATCCAGATAGTAGCTGTCAACAGCTCAATGTCCAGATGGAGATCAGTGAGTAGTGGTGTCCCTCAGGGGTCGGTACTGGGATCAGTGTTGTTTAATACCTTCATCAATGTCATAGAAAATGGTATCAAGTGCACCCTCAGCAAGTTTGCAGATGACGGTAAGCTGAATGGTGCAACTAACATACCTGAAGGATGGGATGCCATCCAGAAGGGACCCAAACAAGCTTGAGAAGCAGGCCCATGTGAACCTCATGAGGTTCAACAAGGCCGAATGCAAGGTCCTGAACCTGGTCGGGGCAATCCCTAGTATCAATACAGGCTGGAGGGTGAAAGGACTGAGAGCAAAGCTGCAGAGAAGGACTTGAGGGTACCGGTGGGTAAAAGCTGGATGTGAACCAACCGTATGCACTTGCAGCCCAGAATGCCAAGCATATCCTGGGCTGAATCAAAAGCAACAAGTCCAGCAGATCAAGGGATGTGATTCTGCCCTTTTGCTCTGGTAAGACTCCACCTGGGGTACTGCATCCACTTCTGGAGTCCTCAGCACAGGAAAGACATGGACCTGTTGGAGCAGGTCCAGAGGAGGGCCACAGAGATGATCAGGGGACTGGAGCAACTCTCCTATGAGGACAGGCTGAGAGAGTTGGGGTTGTTCAGCCTGGAGAAGAGAATCATAATGTTCTCCTGATCTTGGATGATCTGTAACAGTTCCCAGATGATTTGAGAGTGAGAGAAACTACATATAGTGGTTTTGAAAATTTTCTAGCTATTAGCTAGGATACTCCTCTCCTAAATTTTGTTTGCCTGCATTTCTGATCCTTGACTTGTAGAAATTTATTTTTACAACCTGAAGTAAATGAAAGCCTTGTAATTTACTTAGGAATTTGACCCAACTAAGTCTTTGGTATTTATTTCAATTATTTTAATGAAATTACAAATAACTTCCTGTTCATTCCTCTACTAAAGAATCCCTAAACTAACAGTTCCTACCTTTGTTGCTATCAATATGATATTTCTATATTATGGTATCACAAAAAAGCATTTTATATTAATGTTGACTGTTTGGAGAGTCCATCTCCAAGAGTCTGTAATTTTATTCCTTTTGACTCTGTGACACTTGAATGCAGTGGCAATTACTGCAGTATTTTAAAATAAATGCGTTGTAGTGGGTTGACCTTGACTGGCTGCCAGACTTCCCACCCTATGGCTCTCTCCTCCCTCCTCAACAGGACAAGGGAAGAAAATAAGATGGGCAATCTGATGAGTTGAGCTGAAGGCAATTTAATGAAAAAAAAAAAAAAGAAAACAAAAGGCAAGCAAAGACTGCATGTGGAATCAAAGCAAAATTAGATTTATTCTCTACTTCTCAGCAGCAGGCAATGTTCAGCCACTAGGAAGCAGGGCCTCAGTACATACAGTGTTTGCTTTGGAAGATAAATGCCTTAATAATGAAAGTCTGCACACACACAGACAGTCCCCCACCTTTCCCCTGGCTGAGAATGGTATTGTCTGGGATGGAATATACTTCTGGTCAGTTGAAGTTGGCTGTCCCAACTGTATCACCTCCCAGTCCCCTCCCAACCTCTTACCCACTGTCACCCTATTGGCCTTTGTGGGTAGGGGAGGCACTGGTGGTGTGAAGGAAACAGTAGGATGGAGGGGGGTTGGAGAGAGAGCGCCCTGGTGCTGTTTGAGCACTGCTCAGCAATAGTAAAAACATGGGTGTGTTATCAACACCATCCCAGCCACAAATGCAAAGCACAGCACTACACCGGCTGCTATGAGGAAGTTAACTCCATCCCAGCCAGACCCAGTACAGCTGTCATTCAAAATAACTTTAATTACAGTAATATAATAAAGATGTTTTATTATTTGTGTTTATGTATCTTTTAAAGGCCATTAAAAATGACAGTCCAAATATTTGTGTGGTTTGTGGGATCTGTATGTGTCAGTATTAAACTGAGTCGTACCATCACAGTCATGATAGGTTATTGGCATTTTGCTCTAAATCAAAAGTATGGCTTGTTTGAACTCTTTTCTTTTTTCTACTTCTGTAGCATCCTCATTCTGTGAAGTATTATGAATGTTTATATATGAAACATTCAACAAGGCAGAACTCCAGCCTTTATCAAAGGCAGTATTTCATTACAAAATTGATTTTGCTCTGAACTCTAGAAAAATATGTCCAAAATATTACACTGTGTAAATATGTTCTTGGTAATTCCGTACCATACTGATCTTGGTGAGTCAATTATCAAGCTATTTCCTGAAGAGATTCATTTGGACCACATGCATCTGAAACCATGTAGGCAATTCTGTTATTTAATAATGTCTGCGGTTTTCCTTCATAGATGAAATTAAAGAAAAGAATGTATTGTTTTCATGGGATGTCAGCTGTCTTTTGGCATGTGGTTGCATCTCTTCTGGTGAGAAAGGATGGCTGATATCTCCTTTAAAGCTTCTGATACTACTGGGATAAGTGTTGTTGTTGCCTGGCATAGCAGCTGTCCAGCTTCTCAGCATTCATGTTTTTAGTATTGACATGGATGATACAGCCTTGATACTAACTCAGGATTCTGGACTGAATCTTGTTAGGTTTTGTCTGGACTTGTCTTAATCTACCGAGAGCTCTATTTTTTGTAGATGGTAGTAATGAGTGAGGATTTTTTCTATATGGAACAAACATATATGATCTTCCAATTATGAAGTAGTATAGAGAAGTATGGACACATTCCTCTGCAGTGAATGTACTGTGCATGTGGGCATGATATGGTACAAAAAGTGGCACATGGTGATACTGGAGATCCCAGGACTATAAACAACTCACCAGTGATCATTTACCGATAAAAAAAGAAAAGCAAACATGGGAGATGGACAATACAGATTTTAGGGCATCAAAGAACAGGTATCTGCTCTGTGTAAGACACTCCACACGTAGTACATTTAGGCATAAAGGGGGATTGCAGAGCAATGGAGAAAAAGCAATTTGTAAAAAGTGCTAAGATACAAAGATATAAAAATAACTCCACATAGACCCTAGAGAGAGGAAGAAGAAATCATCCTCCTGCTACCAAACAAGAGACAAACCTCCTGAAATCAACATCATTTATTTCCTTCTGAAGGACTTGGGATGCTGACAAGTTGCTGTCAGACTCCTCCTGTCTTCAAAGTATAGCCAATAACCTTAGGACCCAGAATGATAGTGGAAGGGTAAGCCGTAAAAGTGGGTAATGGCCAGATACTAGGAATTATCTCTATAGCAGTTTTAACTATATTATTATGGAGAAGTTTTTTCTCTAAGGTTTTTTTTTTCTTTTAGTCTGGAATGATTAGATTTGGAATCATTATATAGCATGTTGTCCAATATATGTTGTACCAAATAAAAAATAGCTCAAATGAATATTTTCATGTAATGACACGGTCAAGGAGGAAGGAAAATAATACTTCTCTGTCTTTTCAATATCTTCTGCAGTATTGCCTTCCAAACAAAAATTTATGAATTCCAAGTGATAATAGTTGTTTGCAAGTGTCTTGCCATGTGAACAAAACAAAAATCGCAAACGAACTACGTAGTACTCGTAATTAAAATCTCTGAGTCATCTTCAGTAGAATACTAGAGTATGTGTACTCTTTTCATGTATTCAAAGGTTTCTCTGGGAACTTACTGTACCAGAGCTACATCTTGAGGGATGTAGGGACACAGCCGGCAATGGCATTTAATGAATTAGTGGATACAGGAAGCAGAATATAGCTGTATTACACAGGACTAACCCAGTTTAACATATCTTTTTTATTATTTTACTGCCAGCTGCAGGGGTATCTATAGTACGCAATAATAAATTGAACTCTAGACCTAGCTTCCTTTTATTATAGGGGGCAAAGATACCTCTCAAACTTAAAAGCACAGTTTAGGAGGGAATGCAGTAAAGAAAGTAATGCACTGACTGAAAACATTACTATATAAGCTTATGTAGAGAAACAGTTGTCATTCTGTGGCAAAAACTACTCACTAAAACTTTAGCGAGTAGCCTAATTAGAAAGGTAACAGCCTTCAGTGAAATCCACTGAATTCTCAAGGCTTATTCTGTCAAGAACTGGAGTAACATGGATCGACCTTTATGATTCCAGAAAATCAAATCCTGAACCTCGTTCTTCTAATATGTCCAGGTTGAAATTAGCCATCAAGTTGTCAGGTTTTTTATTATTAAATTGTGTAGTGAAAAATGTATGTGATATAACTGGTGCTGATATTGACCTATGTGATATTTTAGCATGACAAAATTTCATATATATATGACAACACATGTATATACCCATGGAAAAAATACAATTTATTTTGTTTTACAGTATAAATCTATTGAATGATATAATAATGATAGCATAATTAAAACTACTTCTTCTCTTAACTTACCAGTGGGTCAGTCTGGTTTCATCACTAACTGCAATTCATATCCACAATATAATGTATATATTAATACTTTATTTAGTTGTGTTTCTCCCTTTCCTCCTGAATTATCGCTGAATAAGATTGTTTTCTATTTCACACCTGTAATGGATGGTGTGTCATTAAACTGTAATACAAAGCTGACACTCTACCGTTCAACACGCTTGTGTAGAAGGAAAGTGAGTTCCAAAATCAGGGCTAAAGAAGACCCTTCTGAGCTATGATCTATGCAGCTGTTAGAATAATTTAGGAATAGCATGAATTTGATTTGTATAGGTATGCCAATGTGAAAACAGATTTAGACTGTGGTATTTGATATTGAAGGCTCTTGCATATAAATTTATTTATTTTTTCAGAGAATGCCTTTTTATCCTATTTTGAATTTCTTTCCATAACTTCAAAACTTCCTACCAATAAAACATTTTTTTTCTTCATGAATTGTTACAAAAGAAAAATGCTGGGTGGGCCAATTATATCTCTTTGGTCATGTAACTTTAGAGTTGCTGAGAAGCTCCTATTGCTCTAAAGAGCGAGGAGGATACCTAGTGTCTGCGTAATGGTTGAAGGAAGACTGTCATTCTACTCCCGGCTGTCCAAAGAGTCTTATTCACTAAGAAGCTACATGTTGGCTTTCTGCTGTGCAGTTGACAGACTCTTGGGAGGCACCGCGGAATCCATAGCACTACATCCTAGGCAACTATTATATGGCATGCTGCTACAGGTTTTCTCACGTACCACAAGGTAATTTGTGTTAATGAATGTCAAAATTGTAGATGCTCTGCTGCTGAGCATTTTAGACCGCACATAGAGAATTCTAACAATTGGCATGCATATCCCTTGTCAACCAGTAGTGTTATATTCCAACCCATAAATTTATTTATTTTTTTTAATTCCTGCCTAGGTGTGAGCCACACACTGTATTTAATCAGAAATATAGCTAACAGAGACAGCATCAAATTCTATTCTAGGTATCATTCCATAATATATTTGATTTAATTGACTAATACTCATTTGATAATTCCTGGGATAAAGTGTCTTTTGCCTCTCTGACAAGGGCAAACGATGTGAAATTCAAGCAATACGTTATAATGACAAATCTAACAATAATTATTAAATAGCGTAAATAATTAAAATTTTTCAGACACCTTGTCTACAGGGTAATTGCAAATCAGTAACTGTCTTTTTCTAACACTTCTTAGGTATTCCATTGACAGGCTTGCCAGCTTTGTTCTGTATAATGAAATCCTTCAATGTAGAGGAATTTGTTAAGTATTGAATTTGTAAAGGCATTTTTCCTTACAGGTTTTAGTCAAAATCTAATTCATTCCTCTATGTCAATAGCTTGCACTCTGCGATCTTCAAGGGTTCATGGACTAGCTCTTGTGGATATATGAAAAGCAATTTTAAAAAATAAGCCTATGTGTATGAGGCTTGGATTTGCAATGCCATCTACCATTACCGACTATTTTAATTTGCAGACTTCAAAAAAAAAAAAAAAGGCTTGTTGTGTACGTGTGGAGATACGAGCTTTCCCGCTATCCAAAATCTTAAATAATAGAGGATATAATGAAGCATGTAGTTAGTTAAAAATTCTAAATTATTAAGAGGCTACCAATTAGCAACTTGAGATGTGCAATCTCAGCATACAAGAACTACAGTAGGGTTGCCTGGTAGTAAAAGCAGAAAGTTGTTTTTTTTATTCTCGCTTATATTCTAATATATTCTGCAAGACTGACAAAGGAATTATTTCTAATAGATTCTCCATAGATGCATACTAGAAGATATTTTCCACTCTGAAGAACTAATGTTCCCCTTAACTGTGCACTATATGTTCATATTGCTGTTTCCAATTTGCTCTACACAGTCTACCAACATCTGTATATTGCAGGAGTAAACTCTAATTCCAGGTTGAATGAAAGTTGTAAAATATTATTTCAATTTTACAGGAGACCAGATAGACAATGATTAAGTGACTTGCCAAAGAATCACACTACAGAGCAGAACAGTAAACTGAACTGAAATGGTAAGTTCTTTAAGTGCTAACTTTATAAAACATGCTTTAAGAGTCCATCAAGAGCACCTGAAAAGCTTGAGCATTCATGATGATTGATTGCATTGCTGTGGTCGCTGGGCTTTTCTGGTTTATATCACTTGAGGATCTGTTTTGAGCTCTAGAAAATGTTTAGTAGAAACATCAGCTTACAAGCTTCACTTTTCTGGAGAAAAGCTTTGTGAAAGTCCTTTACAGAACTATTTGTCTATTTCTGAATAGTGAAGTGAGGCATTTTTTTACCTTATATGTCAGAAATTTCAAGTCTACGGAATGGAAAATTTTTTGATTTCTAAACTTGTGTCATTATAATTCTTGGAAAAGATAACACTAATTCAATCCAAATATTCCATTTCAAGTAAACTTTTTTTTAATTATTACTTTTAATGTATATTTTCTGTAAAGGGGATGTTCTCAAATTTAAATTATATTAAAACAAAAATCTAAATGCTTCATGATCATAACAAAATACAAGTATGTGTCTGCTGAATTAAATTTGTCAGAATCAGTATAGTCTTGCATCATGTTTTTATTTTGGGGAAATTATGTCTTCTGAGAAGAAAATATTCTATTGGAAAGCTTTTGACCAGCTCAGATTGCTTCTGAGTGTACCTACTGTGAAGCCAAGAGACCGAGGAGTACTTTCTGACTTTTCTTAATATTTGACATAGCCAATATTAGAGAAGTTGTTAAATGCTAAGGCAAAGCTAAAGCTTGTGCTGTGGAGGCATTGTCCAATTAATATAATTATTACTTTTTCAGTGCTGCTAGTTTTGATAGCTTCTGAGACTGCAAATCAGCCCCTGTTCTTGCGGTCATGCGTATCACCAGCAGATGTAGTGTTAGTGCCATAGGCATAGGCCAGATAATCCTGAGTTTGGAAAGCAAAGAAAGTCGTGTAATTATTTTGCAGCCTAACATAATGTGGCCTGTTTGGGGAGCCAAAAATATGCAACTACATCTTTTCTGTTGACGTTTTACAATAAAGTTGTCAGCCAGATAGCAGCAGGGTGAGGAAGGCAGAGTGCTGTGCAGAATGTACGTGTGCTATAGTGACAACCCACAGCGCAACTTACAGATACAGCACAAAGGAGCACATAATAGCTCTTCAAAGTAGACGTGTTAGGTCAACGGAATTAATGCATAATTGAAAAACAAACAGTACCTTTATCCATCCTGCCAATCTTTCAGTAGCATAAAGAAGACAAAAAAAATGCCTCAAAGAGTGGAAGAGTCTTCTTCCTCTTAAGGGGAATTTCAAACTGGCTTGAGTGGATCTGAATTCAAAAAACCTGGAAGGATGACTCCAAATACTAAATTATGTCTTTTCAGACTGAGATTATTGTGTCATTGAGCCTTGCCACCTTTTCCTTGGTCTTTATCAGTACATTTTTGTCCTTTATCTATCATATATAATATGATACATGTCATTACTTTGTTATTTCTCAACCTTCTCCCCTAACCTCCTTCCTACATTTCACTCGTTTCCAGTTTTTTCTCACAATGCCAGTATCATTACCCCACTGCACACCTGCTGTTTTATGTACTACACTTTTAAAAACTTTTTTTTTCTGAGAGGATTAATACATCAACAAAAATACCTAAAGTAACTGACCTATATTAAATTGTTCTGTTCCTTGTGTCTTAGTGAGTCCTAGGTGATTTATAACAGGCTACTTTCAAATCAACAGCATATTTAAACTGGAGCACAAGTTTTACTTTCATGGCCTACACCTTGACTCCTCACATTTCTTCCACACTAGTTCTTTGGATCCTCTCTTGGCATCAAGGATAAATTTAAATACTTGCTTTTTAGGGAATATTTTTGGTCTTTTATACTGCCAATCTCAGTTTTGATTCCTGAGTTGAATAGAATTGGGTAGCATAGTAGTTGTCACTTAAGTGATGGAGAGATTTCAGTTGAATGACTGACAGTATGACTCTAAATCTTACCTTTTTTCTTCACATAAAAACCTTAAAATGTATTGAAAACTTGATGATGACAATGTGGACAATGGAAATGAGTAGTAGTAGCCTTGGTAGTTGCATCAATAACAAAATATAACACTTTTCCATCTTAATGAGGTAAAGTCAACGCATGCATTTTGGCACAAAGTAACTTCCTGCTCTACTGCTATCGAATTTTATTTTAGGTCCATGGTTCAGTAAAGAAAAGTTTGTTGTTTGTTTTGGTTTTTTTTTAAACTTAGATCTTCTTTAGAAGAAACTAATTTCTTCTTACCTGTATGAATCACAGTGAGCGAAGTGGTAGATTACACATTACAAATCGATATTGAGGTTCAGATATTATCACAGAACCACTCAAGCTAGGCTCCTTTGGTTAATGATACCATCTGAACTCCACAATGATTAAGAACACAGTAATACATTCTTCCTCATTCATTACCTTACAGATAATAACCACATATTTGATTACATTTGATTACATTATAAGCAATATGCTCAAACTTATCACACACACACAAAAAAAAGCAGTGAAACAGCTTTTTGAGTTTATTAAGGTGTACAATAAAGTTCTGTTTAACAAAAAAAATATTTCATTCAGAAGCTTTGGCATTTTCTGTCTAAGAAAGAAAGGAAAACCTTCCAATAAAATGAAAAAGAAGGGGGGGGGAATAATGAGGCTTAATATCTGATAAAGGAAAATAATACAAAACCAGATGTCCTTCTTTACCATTTATAATACCTTATTTTTCATGTTAGGATGGCACAGAAAGATATTGCAGTCTCTGGAAAATTTTCTATTAGCTCACGGTAAGTAGCTGACCTGCAGATTCACTAGTACTGTTTTAGTTTTGTGTACCAATGTTTTTCTCAAATGTGTCTAGATAGCTATAGCAGTTTCATTTTCTCTACTTGTTATGCAAACTATTAACAGATCTCCCACAATAGAAGAGGGAGAAAGTCCTGAGAGCTACGCACAGCCATAGCTTCTTTATAAAAAATTCCCTTGGTATTTACAGATTCAAGACATCTGTCTCACTTTATCTGCAATTTTCAAAGAGGCAATATCATGGTGTGGTGTCTAGGGAAAATAAAAAACAAAATGTGAGACTTTAAACAACAGGAAAAAAAAAACAACTATAAAAATCCTTGGAAACAGTAAAATCTCTTTAGTTGGCGTTAATATTTAAAAGGATGTTCAGTTATCCTCTAGACTCATCTGCTCTTTTGTGTCCACAAGTAACAGTAACAGTTCTTATAATCTGGTCTCTGCATTTGTCACTTTCCGTCATATTATTTAAAGTACAAACTGCTAGAGTTTACACAAATGGAAAAATATTTTCTTGAAAAGATTCTCTGACATGGAGTAGTGTTGTATTAGCTGGGATTTGTGGTGGCTAAGTAGAGGGTGGGAAGTTAAGCATTGATGGGGGTTATAAAGACTGAAGTTTTCTGCGGTATGGATCAAAAACAAGATTAAGATGATCTACTATATTTGAATGAGATTATTCCATTAATTGAAGACTTTTCTGGTATTGCTTTTTAAAAAAGATGGTTTGATAAGGACTCATTGGCTATAGAGATACTTTAACTGGAAAGGAAGAGCATGACTTGCCTTTCATCAAGAGCTGGCATCTGTCATTTGTGTATGCAATATTTATATTGTATATGTCATTACAGTATCCAAGTACTGTTCAAGGTTTGAAAATACAAGTTATTTCTACACCAGGAGCATTTTAACAACACAGAGTACCAGTTTACCATCTCAACAAAGCTCGATGACAAAGAGAAGGAGTGATCAGAATTTATACAATCCATGCATCATAATCAAAATCCTTAAAATGGGTTTGACAGATAGTAGGAACCTCTGTAGTTGTAGAAACCTGGTATAATATCCATGTTTGCTGCTTCTCCTGATGAGTTAAAATAGCCAGAATTTCAAAATGGAAATGTTTTGTGGTTTAAAAATGCTTTCAGCTAGTGAATACACAGTTAGTCAACACATAGGCTGTTGTAAATTTGAAAGGTTGTTTCTAATTATAGGAAAATGTAATATACTACAAACCCTACAAATTTCAATCATTTCATGTATTCTCTTGGTTTGATTAATTTTACCTGAGATATCTGGAACTGTATATCAACAACACATAATTTGTCGATTTCTTGTGAAGTCTTAGGCAGAGAGAGGTCTTAGCAGTAAAATACAACTGTTGTTAGATACCTGTTCTTGATTAAAAGGATTGAGTGGCAAGTCTAAGTTTCAGAGAGGAAAGCTCACCAGTGTTTAAAAATAAACAGTATTGTATTTCAATTTCTTCTGCATTCCCTGGATTTCACTCCCAGTTTTCATCCAACCTCATCTGTCTGATGTGCTCACTGGTATCCTCAGTGGCTGGAAATGCATAAGGAACTATGCTGCAAACCATGTATCTGTTTCAAAACTTTATGTGTATATGGAAGTAAGAGTTGCGGTAGCACTGGATCCTGAAAGAACTTGTTTGTCATTAGGATGACGTGCTTAGGGAGCAAAAGTTGTCTATCATTAATTTTTGGGACTGCTTCAAAAGGAATGATTGATGGCAAGCTCAGTGCTATCCAGAACAAATTATGTGTGCTGCATTCAGCAATATCCTACCTGGATGTCAGTTTTCTGCTCCAAGGTCACACTGGTAGCCGCTTTGCTTTAACTGATGGACAGTGTTGAGCTAACAAACTATAACAGTCTTATGCAAAAAAAAAAAAAAGTGCCTGAAAACAGCCAGGGAAGGACAAACAATTTCTCTAGAAACTGCATACTGTTGGTAAGAGGCCAATATTATCATCCAAGGAGTCCAAACAATGAAAGTGGTATAAAGTTAGGTGGATTGAGAGCAGGATAAACTTTTGTATTTCTTAAGAATGTGAGTGTATCTATGCAAGTATTTGAGTTAGGAGATTTGTTTCAAAAATTTCTGTCTACTAGAAGAAGTTCATGTCATGGAACAATCTCCAAAGGCATGAAGACATGAATCAGTTTTCTTTCAGAATAAGTTGTGGCAGTAGATGAACTCCAGGAGGATACCTAGTATGATCTAGCCAAAATAAAACCTCTTGAAGCACAAATAATTTTGATGTCTCTTTGCCAACACAGTTGTTTTTCTCCTTAGATTTTTTTCATTTGGACAGCACTGCTTAGAAATATAAAAATAGCCAATAGCTGTTTCTACATGTAGAATAATAGGCAGTTTATTTCTGTTCACTACACATATGTATAATACATGGCAGAGCTAGTTGCTACAGGTAATCAAAAATCTGACAGGACTGCCTCCATGACCACTGCAATAATCTTTCCCAAAGACTTTCAGAGTTTTCTAGTAGTTGGAGGGTGGACCAGTAGAGAGTCTTCTTGTAAGTGATGCAAGAAGTTCTGAGGGCTTCAGTGGTCTGGATGTGACAGGCCTCAAGACTTGCCCCTAGCTTTGCCTGCACCTTTGTCTTGGAAGACTCTCTTTATCCAATTTTACTTCCAGTTGACAGCTTTCCATGCACAGTTCTCTGAGTTCTGAGAAGATCCCTTCAGAGTCTTTAACAAAATCTTTCCCTTTTCAACATACTGTGGGCTGTGGGCTGGCTCTCAGAAAGCTCTTCATCTTTTAATGCATTCACAACACCCATGTATTAACAACTAGTTCTCACTGTGCCTGTGCGTGAGTGCAAGTAAGACAATCAGCTAGAAGAGATACAACAGTTGTCACAGCAGTTTCCAGGCTGCTGCTTCAGGGAATTTCTTCCATATGCTCCTTCTACAGGGATGATTTTCCTTGGGGGAACTTCTAGCAGCTTGCTGTTGAAGGTGAGGGTTGGCTTCCGGAGGCTTTTGCTTCTGTCAGCTCTGACAGCCAGCTTATTTTGGCAGTTCCTGGTTTGGAAGGTTCTTAAACTTCTTGTTTCCAATTGACTGCTGCTATTACTTCAAAGAGGTCTAGAGAGTCTACTGAAAACTCCTTGATCCTGTTTGTCCCTGACATCAGCTTACCACAGGGCACAGTTTTCTGTACCAGCTGGTTCGAGGACATAGAATCACAGAATGCCCTAGGTTGGAAGGGACCTCCAGAGGTCATCTAGTTCAACACCCCTGCAGTACGTAGGGACATCGTTAACTTGATCAGGTTGCTCAGATCATCATTACGCCTGACCTTGAATGTCTTCAGGGATGGGGCCTCTACCATCTCCCTGGGCAACCTGATCCAGTGTTCCACCACTCTCATAGTAAAGAACATTTTCCTAATGTCCAAGGCCTAGGATTTGGCAAACAGTAGAGTCACAGCCCTGGACTTCAATAGAACAGAATTCAGTTTTTTGAGGGCTCTGTTTGGCAGGGTTCTGGAGGGCCAAAAGGCAGAGAAGAAGCTGGCTAATCTTCTAGGACAGCCTCCACAAACCATAAGCATGGTTGATTCCACTGTGCACATGTAGCTGAAGGCCTGCCAAGGATAAACAGGCAAATTCTGACTGAGCTTTTGTACAAAAAGGAGATACATAGAAGGCACAAGAGATGACAGGCTACTTGGGAATAACTACAGTCACTTTGTCTGAGTGTGCATGGATAGGCTTAGGAAAACCATAGGTCAAGTGGACATGAGACAGGGATGTGAGCAACAGGAGTGCTCACGGTAGCAAAAAAAGGCGGTCAAGAAAAGGATGGCTTCATGAGGCAGTTGATCAATTCTTAGGGCCCCCAGCGGACCAATAAGCCTTAATTGCTCTGACCAGCCTCACCTATGACACCCCAAGCACACTCTTTGCTCACAGGCCCAGGAGCCTAGTCTTGTTCTGAGCTATGTCTTGAGTATGTATCTGTCTGTCTATCTAGAGCCCTGTTTCCTGGTGCCTTGACTTACTGACTGCATGGACCTCAGACTTCTGTCTGATCCATAATTAAGAATGTATCACCCTAATATTGTCTGAGAAAGGCTCACATTTCTATTGACTCGCTTTGATTCAGCTACTACTGGCCACTTCACACAGAAATAAAATTTGGAGATGATAATACTATGCAGTTAGCATCATAACTGATGCTGAATCATAGTAGAAAAAGTCTCATGAAAGATCTGTAGTTGGTTTGGGGTTTTTTTTATTCCCGAAGATAGGGCTTTTATCCATTTCTCTGCTATTACATTTTTACCAGTGACTGATTCCTTTCCTCATTGCAGAGTACTCTTACCTTGTGGCTCACAGAGAACACTGAAAAATACAGTATTTTATTAACTAGCTTAGTTATTGACTTAGCTTAATGTCAGGCTGTTAGTAGCAGATGTAACTCACTAAAACTCTCTGCTTGGTTTGTAACAGTTGAAGATTTAGTCTTGGTAGGTATCGAAGATCCATGCTTTCCAGTCCTCTTGTTTTGGTTTTTCCCCCCCTCTTTCTCTCATAGAAATCTAACAGCTGATACATCACGATGCATAAAAAAGGAATTATTAGTTGCATTAAAACTTGCAGTATAAATAGCACAATATAAAGTGAAAATAACCCTCCAGAGAGATTCATATCCCCAAGCTTCCTAATTACTCTAACTGTGAAGATATCTCCTTCAGCAGCTTCTACTGGCTCAAAGAGGTCATGGGGGAATTAGCTAGTGCTATTTTTAAAAGTCAGCAATTACAACCTCCATCTACATAATCATGAAATACATTATCAGCATTCTGCCCACTGTCTACACAAGAACATTTTCCAACCCGGGTGATATAATAAGTGGCAGTAAAAGAAACTTCAAATCAAAAAGGGTCAGAGGAGCTTAAAGCTATGGCTACTTCTAACACATTAAAATCTCTGCCTCTATTGGAGACTTGCTGCAGTTGGAATTCCAATTTGACTTTAAGATATTTTTTTTTAACTTCAATTTCATGTGAATTATTGCCACAGTAAATCTCTACAGAAGATACCACCACTTGTAATTTCTGGAAGTTAATATGAAGTAGATAATTTCAAGGATTCCTAGTGAAAAGTTGTAATTTTTTTTCATCTTTTGAGTTCTTGTCTGAAAGATGTATGCTTTCTAATTGGGTCTGGCATTTTATCACCAAGCATTCTTTTGTTCTACCACTGGTGACTTTCAAATGTTTTATGATATGTCTGCTCACGTGATGACCTATAAAATACCTATATTATTTTAATGTAGCATGATAACTTTAACAAAAGATCTCTTAGAGTGTGTCTGAGATGTATTTGTTACTTAAGAACTACTTCGTGTATTTTTCCTAGTCTAATTTAAAGAAAATAATTTATTTGGAGAAAAATCATTCAAAGCTGACTTGCTGAGGAGACGAGCTCCAGTGGAGCTCAGTCCGCACTGGGGAAGGGAATGGCGG
>VWZK01006920.1:24676-35290 GCA_013396935.1 Baryphthengus martii
CCCCTATTTCAGCAGGCGTTTGGAGGAGCTTCTGGCTCACAGTTACTTCAGCCTCAAACAGATGCCATACTTCCGCCACACAAAAAAAAAGTTCCACCTGACACTTCTGTGAAGGAAAGACTTTTCATACTTTTTCATCCCCATCCTTTACCTGTGAATGTATTGGAGGATGTGTTCTGGTAAGACTCTCATTTACAAATAAGTTTCCTCTAACAAAAATAAATAAACAAAAACTAAGAAATATTTTAAAAGTATATAAATAATAATTAAAAAATGAAAATACATATTGAAAATAAGACTGTCATAATGAAAACTCTTTCCAGAGAAGAGAGTGAACAGTGATCAATAAGTAAAAAGTGAACAGGAGGTAACAGTTCCTCTTTGAGACAAGTGTGTGATGGGATTCGTCTTGAAGTGTGGATACACCGTCATCAGTAAAGCAACTTTATTACTGATTAACATAATGTGAAGTAAAATGTCTAGTCTCTTAACATTTTTTTAACCAGGAAGCATAGTACTTGTGGTTCTCATAGCCTAATTTATTTTGCATTTTCTTGTACATAATTCTGTAAAGAATTTAAGTATTGTAGGAAATTGCCACAGTAACTTAGGGGAGTAAATATTGGAAGGTTGTGTTTTTTCTGGCATATCATGAGACATTTTGGTTTGCATCTTATTGACACTAAACTGTCATTTCACAAGATGTGAGAGACAATTTTTGCAATCTTTAAAACAAATCTGTAGTTCAGTTGTTCCTCCAGTATTTTATATTGTCTATTTTTAGTATACTCCTGAAGAAAAAGACATTTCCCTTTTTGAATACCTGACATTTGCAATCACTAATGCTTATGGTTCTAGAAAACATTGTCTATGAACTTTTGGTTTTCTTTCCATTCCTGCTTGAAATTCTAGAGAAGGCAATATGTATAGCACACATATGATAATAGAGTTTTTGCAGCTACTAGATCAGATCATATATACTTCAGTTTGGATAATAGGTATTTCTGTTGCAGCAAAACCTGTGAATTATATATTTATCTTTTTTTCCCCCCTAGTCGTTTTGGACACTTGATAAAAGTTTACCTTGTGGCTGGAAAAAATGTGGGTTATGCAAAATATGCAGACAGAGCAAGTGCCAGTGATGCCATAACTGCGTTACATGGCAAGATTGTGAATGGTGTCAGGCTTAAAGTAAGGTTGGCAGACTCGCCTACGGAAGAATCTAACAAACGCCAGAGGACTTACTGAGCAGGTGAGTACCCAGTCTGAGCTGTTACTTAAATTGAATTGAACTTCAACTACTTGAAATAGCCATAGACAAAGTATTTTGAAGGTAGATGTGAATATATAATGATAAACTTTAGATCTATTTTTAGCTGACAACTTGAAGTATAATTTGTGCGCATACAAATGTATGTATAGGTGTGTGTGTATGCTTATATAAGCACACATACTTCTTGTTATTTTACTAAAATAACATTTTTATAATTTTTGAACAAGTATGACCCAGTTGATTAACATCAATCTGGACGTTCATAGAAACTCTCACTTTATGTACAGAAAAGTATCAGTAAACATTTGAAAAGAGTATGCAAAAATAAACAGTGGAACTGAGATCAGCTTGTGTGTGTCTTTTTTCTTTCATTAAAACCCCATGCCCTCACACTGGTGTTGGATAACAAAGCAGAGTTGAGCCCTTGAAGGGCAGAGGGAGGGAAGGGGTAAATAAAAAAAGGACATGGGAAGGTTGCCAGGTGAAACTGAAGGTTTGAGGTATCTGGGTCATCTGGATTCTCAGCATTCAGGTGTAGTTGGAATGTGTGGCAGTGGAGAAAATATTGCAGAGCCTGTTGCGGAGGGATTGAGGTGTATGTTTAAGATAATTAGTTTGAGAATTTATTAGTTGATGCTTATGGCTTTTGAAAGCTAGCTGAGCTCCTGGAGAGGTTCTTACAGACTTCAGGGACCAAAATTCCCTTGTTCTTTTACAACATTGGTTTGATTCAAATTACGTATTTTTTTTTTTTCTTTTTTAACACTAACACTGTTACCAAAAGAGAAATATAGTTGGAGGAGGAAAGGCTAAGCCCTGTTTTCTACAAAATAACTCCCAAATATTACTGTAGCTTCCCAATAATTTCAGTAGCCATGTTTTCATTATAGCGGACACAGAGTTTTGCTTTAACTCATTCAGCAAACATCACATGAAATCCTGACTCTCTTCACATCAATATTTTACTTCTAAGCTCCATTCACTCCTTGTACATTTCTTTGTGTAGATACTCTTTGTGACCCAGGGGTTGCAAAGACCAAAAAAGACTTTTGCCCATGGTGTTCTTTTCCTCCTTTTTTCCTAAGGACTTTCATGTTGTTCTTTTTGTAAGCAGTAGTTACTAAGAGTAGTCTCAGTCTTTATATACAACTTGCTTTTCTAAAAAAAAAAAAAGGATTTCTAGCATTCTTTTTTTCTGCATTGAATTGTAGCTAAAACTTATTTGAACTTTTCTTTTCAATCTGCAGCTCTGGTGAATGCATTTTTAAGTAATTTGTACCTATGCTCTTATCTCTGTACAAAGGTTTTGTTTGTTTTTAATGTGACTTTTACTTCCAATAATAAAAAGCCGGCCTCTTGGTCACTAGAGCGAAAAATATGATGTATAGTGTAATGTAATACCAGGTCTATTTTGACTACTTTTTAATAGAAAAGCATAGATACGATATTCATCCAGAATTAGAAAGATGATTTATCTTTTCTTTTTCTTGCTTAAAACTTTTTTTTATTCACACACACATGTGCACACATACACAAACACACATTTTTCCGTTATGATTTTTGAGAAGATTCTTTAAAGTCTCCAGCTGACAAAAGGTGCAGTTGGCTAGAACTTACTTTATATTTCAAATTATGTTGGAAATTCTAGTATATACCTATTGAGTATTTGGCAACCTGAACTCCCTTATAAGGTGAGGGCAAGACATAAACATTTGTTGTTGTGCCATTTTACCTAATTAGAAAACTGGAGGAAGAAGCTCATATTTGAAGAATAATCTTTTTACAGGTGCAAAATTATGCATATACTCTTTGTCCTTTCCTAGGTTTTGCATTTCTGTAGATTTTCAGATAATAAAGCATAGTAGAGGTTGTTTGAAGGTGAGCACCCTAAATCTGTCTTGGACATATTACCTGTAATTCTGGTGCAAACGACTGCTAAACATTTCCCCTGTTGTTAGCCTTTCATCTGCTGTGACTGCAGTAACACAGGTAGAAGAACTTTCCAAATTTACTGTGTTACATATTCTGGCAGCCTATACATCAGGCTCCTGATTCTGAGTCTCTTAGCAGGGTTGTCTTAGCATCTATCTCTTCCTGGGACAGGCAGACAAAATTACTTGCTTTCCTTTTATCCTTTAGACAGTTTCTCAAATTCAGGCAATGGCACACAAAAAGGAAGATTCCATCTGTGTTACTTTCTAAAAGGACTTGCCCATTTAAATCAGGCTTACGACTCTGTGACTCTGCATTGGACTGACTGACAGGTTTTGTAGTAGTTTAGAAATTATATTTTGCTTTCAATTAATGCTTTAAGTGGTACATATGAACAGGGATGGAATTCTCTGCCTCTGAAATGCTACTTTTTTAATGTGGTAATATTAAATTTTGTTCTTTTTATTTTATTTATTTTTTTTTTAATTAAGTGGAAGGAATAATCCTGGCTAAAACTTCTGTGAGTTAATGTTAGCTTCTGATCATAAGAACAGTCCTTTATACAACAATTTTTATTTATCAGGAAAATTTGAATACATCTGTAGTAATATTCTAAACTAATCCATCCAATGAATTTTGCAGGCTCTGGCTTGCCTACAAGTCAATGAAAATGCAGTTGTTTATATGAGTAGTTAAAAGTGACAGAAATGATGGAAATACAGACCAATAAAGTTTTCTTAACTACTTTAAGTTCTAATGTAAGTTTGCTTTTTTTTGGGAGGAAGGATGAGGTTCTTCCTTTTATGCTAAGTAAGTATTAGTAGTTGAAATAGTCACTTCAAACCATCTTGCTTTGAGTCCATGTAGGCTTGAGAAGACAACTACAGTATCTACTTCTAGGCAGTTGCTGAAAACAAGTGATCTTAATATTTTTGTTGCTGATCAGCTTGTGCTCTCTACTTCAGGTTTTAGCATTTCATGAGAACCTCACTGCAATTGTCTGATGCCAAGCTGTCTAAATTATATCACTCAAAAGGAAAGAATTTGGTGTCTTTTAGAAGAACGTATTGTGGAATTCCCCTTAATCTTTTCGTTGCAACCTCATAATTCTATTTAAAGATCACTCCCCACGCAAACAACCCCAACATCACAAAGCAAAAATCAACCCAACAAACCCCACCCCAAACACTTATCTTGAAGCTTTCAAGTAGTCCTTAGAAAGCAGAGCTTCTAACTAGCACTATATTAGAAATGCAAAGCACAGATATCTAGAGCTGGCTTCTGTGGCTTTTAACTGTCGTTGCTGATTGACTTTAACCCACAGCAAATGGATTCATTGCATTTTTCCTGTTCTGAAAATGTTTGGTGTGGCTTTAGATAATTACTTAGTTACTAAGTTGAAAAACATTTATTCTGACGTTAAATACTTAGTTCTTGTCTCTTACTATCCTTCTCTTGGAAAAGTCCTGCATCACTGATCTGATTAACTTTTTTTTTTTTTAGTTAAAACTTTGTACTTGTTAAACTTCAGGATTTTAATATTTATAATGATTTATTTCTGTGCAAAAATGTTTTAAAAAAAGGAACTGTATCATAGTTGAAATATACTTCAGAATAAAATAAAGATAACTATATTTTGTATCAACAGTATACTGCAGAAAAATTGCTGGCTTTCACACACTGCTCACAAAAAGAGGTGGTACTTTAAAAGCCAGAGAAGCATATATAAAATTTTAATATTATTTTTCTAAATATTTTAAAAGCCTTATTTATATACTGGTTTAGTGGTTATGCTTTTATAATATATATATTTTAAAATAAAAATAGGTATGTTGCTTTTTGATACTATTTTTGTACTTGTGTTTTTTCTACAGAAACTAAATAATGACATGACCCTCAGCTAGCTGACTGACTGACTGAAAACGTGACTAGACATGGTTCCTGTGGACAGTGACAGCTTTTTTTTTTTTTTTTTTTAATTGTTACTTAGTTGATCTCCTCTGAATACATATACAGTACTTTTCCGGTTTCGAAAACGCAGACGTACAGTTTTGAGAGCTATCTAGACATTAAATGTAAAACGATGGTTTTTCTTGTAGTAGTCCATAATCTTGTATTACAGAAATTTAACTGAATTCTTCCTGGATTGATGGGGGAAATAAAGGAGTCAGGAGTAGCTTGACTGGTTAATGGATAATGATTCAGGTTATAACTTCTAAACCAGAAGACATTTCTCATGATCCAAATTGCATGAAAAACCGAAGTACAGCAGTAAACTCAAAGAAAAGAAAATAACTGTGTCAAACTCCTAGCAAACCTGACAGTATTAAGCTAGATTTAGGAAGATAAGTTGTAATCAAGTAATAAGTTGTATGCAAGGACACTTTAAAATATTTTGTTGATTAGGACCAAAAGTATTCATTATGCTTTGTACACTGTTTAGTGGAAAGAACATTTGATGGTGGGTCAACCTACCAGAGCTGCTTACATTTATGCTTTCTTATTCTGAGGTCTTTCGGTTTTAACTGTGGGAAAAGTATGGAGTCGGGGTGGTTTTTGTTTTGAAGGGTTGGTGGTTTGGGGTTTGTCTTTTTGACTTTTTTTTAATTTTATTTTTTTAAGAAGCTTTCAATGCATATGTTACCTTAAGTACAGATTGAACAATTTGGCATTTCAGCAGAATGAAGAGGATTTCAACATTGATGAAGAGTAAACGAAGATAGTTTGAATAAGTATTTGCACAGATAATTTTCAAATGCCCAGTACTTTTCTGTCTATTCCTGAATACTACTTGTCGAATTGGAAGTATCCTGGTTATTAAAATAATTTATACAGATAAAATTGATAAATTCTGGTTGTATGCAAGCATGCTCTCAGATGCATCCTGCTTCCCTGTGTCTCCTGTGCTGGTCCCTTGATCATCAGCATGGGGAGAGGCAGGGCTCTGAGCACCTTCAGAAAGATTTCCTTCCAAGAAATCCGTAGCTTACAGGAAGATGGGAGTACTCCCTTAGACACTAGGTGTGGGACAGTGACCGAGGTTTCAGAGTAGACACAGCCAGTGTATATAGTTCTAATGTGGTGGGAGTTATTTACATTGTTAAGGGGAGTTGGATCACAAGGGAGCGAGAGAGAGTGAATAACGGCCTATGGTAGGATTTAGTTAAGAACCAACAAGATCTGAGCTTTTATCCTGTCTTATAATTTAATGCATTACCTGCCTTCCCACCCCACCAGCAGTGTTAGATTTACTTAACTTCAGGCTTCCCTTCCCAGGAGGGAAATTGCCAGACCCTCCTGGCAGCAGCAGCAAGTTGCATTTGTGCTGTGCAGCTGCTCTGTCACCAGTCTTGGGTCCCACCAGCTGATATCCCTGGGCAGACTTTGGCATTTCTTTCTATGCAGCTCGCTGACCTCCAGGATCATCCCCTGCTTCCATGATTTTTCACATTCTGCTTGTCCAGCTCCTTATTCTTTCCAAGAATGCTACTTCTTACCAGGAAACCTTCCTTGGTGACTCATTTTTGATGCTCCAAACTTCTGACTTCCCAGTCTCAACAGCGAATGTTCAGAAGCATAGCTTCTTATAATTAGTGGGTTTGTCTTGTGTCTCTCTCTTAATTTAAGCTATGTTTTTACCTACAACAGATGGCCTTTTTTTTTTTTTATTTCCGGAGGAAATGAGAAGGTGTAGGGAAATACCTTGTAAGTAGCTGAAAGGTGCAGTGAGACTCAAATTTTCTCCACTGTTTTTCAACAGCAAAACACAGGTATTCATTAAAGCAATACTCCTGGGTTGGGGTTTGGGGTAGGATGGGGGGCAGGAAGAGGAAAGAGCAGAGACATTAGTAAATTGGTATCTAATACAAGGTACAGCCACATTCAACTATATTTACTATGCTCTGTAAAAAGAAGTATCAGTAAAAATATTTTTACATTAGAGAAGGTATATGAGAATGAGCACTGTCATTGCAATTGGTTCAGAAGTTTAAGTGACAGAAAGTGTATCCACAAAAAACCCACAAAGTAGTATTATTTCTTATGTTAAAAGTATATTACAATTCAAATGCTCAAACATTAAGAATTTGCAGAATGTAGGTTGCCCGAGAAACCCCTTTTGCTTTGCTCCGCTCCGTTACGATGCAGTCCTTGACTCACCAGCAGCTTTTTCCCTAAGAGCAGTTTCATTCAGCACAAAGGACAAAATTGAATCAGGACTGCATGGTTAAAGCAGGCTGTAAAATTCCTACTTAATTTGTTGTAGATGGTAGAAATAACATAGTGAACACCACACGTTTAAGGTTGAGCCTGAAGAATGAGATCCCCCCTGACTCTGGCCAGGCAATTGTTTGTGAGGAGGGTTGCCATGTCTCTGGGCTTCTCCCAGAAAAGTCCTGGCTTGCTGGGGTTTGGTTTGAGGTGTTGGGGTTTTTTTGTTTGTTTGTTTTTCTTTTGATAAACTTTGAGTAGGATTTTATGCTTTCCTGTATCTACTTGGGAAATAATTCTGACCCTTTTGCCATAGAGCCAAAATTCCAGAACTGTCAAGCAACACCTTTGCAGCCTTAACTATACAGTGTACATGAGTCTAATATTTTTAGAAAGCATCAGTGCTAGTGTGCAAGCATGACAAAGACAAAATGCTCGCTTATACAGCAGGTCTGACACGTGCTGCTGAACGTGGATGGTGTGATTCTGCATGTCAGGAGTAGCTAAAATGCAGCCTACAAGGGGCGAGATATTGTGCCAGCACAAGAATCTTTTTAGTGTATGTGCGGAACTTGCTATTGTTATTTGTCTTTCCTCGAGAGAGTGCTTTAAAGTATTGGATAATGGTGAGCATGTTGTTGAGGTTCAAGGTGAAATGCTGAGAATCTCTCCAGAGTCGGTTGAAAAAAAGAAAAACTCATTTACGTGTTTGAATCAGCCTTTTTGATGAGTCTCCTATGTTGAGATCCCCAGTCTAATGTGTCACTGTAGGTGGACACCTATGTGTTTTGGTGATGTGAACATCCCCAGAGTGTAAACACTCAAAAGTGAAGTGACTGGTGTCTGAGCTTGGCTGTCCAAGAGGGGAAAGAAGGATCACGTTAGAATCATCCTAACTACTTGAGGGAGCATTCAACACACAAAAGGTTAAAAGATGCCCTTCATAATTTGAAGTAATGTTACAAAGTCGACAGAACAGTGATGTTTTCTAATTGCTCTTGATCCTGATTTTCTTACTGCGTGTCCATGGGAATAGTGGGCCACTGCACTCCCCGGGGTACAGCTCTGTGCGTTGTCCTGCTTCAGGCTACAGAGCTCTCTTGCCTGCTTGTTCCATCAGGTCTTGAACTAGAGAGATTTAGGCTGGTACTCGGAGGAAAGAAGTTTCCCTGTTTTCAGTACAGAGACTTCGAGATACCCTAAGATGCAAATCTGCAAGCAGACAGTATTTTTCCTTTGTAGTCATTGTTGAATCAGTCTATTAGGTGACTCATGCGGAGTTATTTCTAGCATTCTGGTGACATTTTTTAGAAGATTCTTAAAAGAAAAAACATTATACGCTCTCCTTAAGAGTTTGGTGTGTTTCCTGAAAGCATTGATGTACTTGCCAGTCTTCTCCAGCTGAATACCAGTTTGTATTAATACATTTTGCTATTTAAAGGCCCCCCAACATTTTTGATTGGCTATAATACTCATCAATCTCTGTTTAAACTGTTTACACAGCACTACTGATAAGTAGCTGGCATGCTGTTTTTCTAGGTCATTTCATTGGTAAGGAAAAACTCTTGTCTGCTGTGAGGTTGAGCATGAGGTTCCTGTACTGGAGAAAAAATGTCGTGTATATTCCTTTTGCTAGTGGTTAGTGAATTGGCTAAAACTGCATAGGGTTTCTTTTCTGTGGTGGTTTGCAGTATTAGTGCTTTAATGTCGCTAAATAGAATTTGGTATGCTCACCTGCAAGTGACTTGGATTTCGGTTGTGTTTATCAGCCATAGAAACATATAATGTTAGGGGTTGAAAGGGACCTCTACAGATCATTGAGTCCAACCCACCTGCCAGAGCAGGATCACCTAGGGCAGGGCACACAGGAACACATCCAGGTGGGTTTTGAAAGTCTCCAGAGAAGGAGACTCGACAACCTCTCTGGGCAGCCTGTGCCAGTGCTCTGTCACCCTCACAGTAAAGAAGTTTCTCCTCATGTTGGGGTGGAACCTCCTGTGTTCCAGCTTGTACCTGTTAGTTCTTGTCCTATTACTGGGCACCACAGAAAAGAGACTGGCTCTTTCCACTTGACACCCACCCCTTAGCAGTTTATAGACATTAGTAAGATTCCCTCTCATCCTTTTCCAGACCAAACAGCCCCAGGTCTCTCAGCTTTCCTCATAGGAGAGATATTCAAGCCCCTTAATCATCCTCATAGCTCTCCGTTGAACTCTTTCCAACAGATCTCCGTCTCTCTTCAATTGGGGAGCCCAAAACTGGATACAGTATTCCATGTGTGGTCTCACCAGGGCAGAGTAGAGGAGGAGGAGAACCTCCCTAGAGGTGCTGGACATAGTTTTCTTAATGCACCCCTTAGCTGCACCACCTTCATTATAATACTAAAATTCACACCCATAGGTCAAAAAGACAGGAAAGATGGGGAAAAAAAACAAAACAGGAAAGAATATAACTGCCTATTTGAAACAGGGTGCAACTTTTCTGTCCTACAGCACATTGCTGTCCCATGGATAAATCACTATCCAGTAGGACTCCAAAGTCTTTCTCCCTGGAGCTGCTTTCCAGGAGGACGGCCCCTAATCTGTATTGGTGCCTGATATTCTTCCTCCGCGGATGCAGGACTCTACACTTGTCCTTATTGAACTGCATGAAGTTTACCTTTGCCCAGCAATCTAGCCTGTCTAGATCTTTTTGAATGGTAGCACAGCCTTCTGATGTGTCGGCCACTCCCCCTAGTTTTGTATCATCAGCAAAGCTGCTGATGGTACACCCTATCCCCTCATCCAGGTCATTGATGAAGATATTGAACAAAACAGGACCCAGTACTGATCCCTGGGGAACACCACTGGCCACAGGCTTCCAACTTGATTCTGCGCCGCTGATCACAACCCTCTGAACTCTGCTGTTGAGCCAGTTTTCAATCCACCTCACGGTCCAATCATATACGCCACGTTTCTTGAGTTTTTTTACGAGCATGGGACACTATCAAAATCCTTACTGAAGTCAAGGTATATGACATCCACTGGTTTCCGTTCATCTACACATTTAGTCATGCCTTCGTAAAAGGGTNACACATTTAGTCATGCCTTCGTAAAAGGGTATCTGATTAGTCAAGCATGATTTCCCCTTAGTAAATCCATGCTGACTGTTCCTGATAACCACATAGAAGAAGGTTAGAGATGGCCTCCAGAATGAGCTGC